>CABFOV010003952.1:0-22886 GCA_902141375.1 Timema poppense | reverse complement strand
CCCCAAAAAAAAGTCAAATCTCCTTTCTTTGCTTCCCCCAATGAGAAAAACACACTGTTACAACATTTATTTGGTCACCTCTAAAATGTCTTACATTGTTTAACTTTAAATCAGTTTATTAGTAGTAAAGCCTATTTTATTTTCAGACTGTAATACTTACCTAGGTAGCCAAACCATCACAGGAAATAACCAAAACTAACTTTTATAGGAAACCAACTGAATCAGCTAGGAGACAACAAAGTTATAAAGAAGATGATAGCAAATTAAGTTAATACAATGTAAATTTTTAAGAATCAAATAAGCGAAGCTATTGTTTATGCTTTTAGGAAGGAATTATCCATCTAAATATCATATTTTGAAAATTGAAATTGACACCTGAACACGAGAATCAAACCCGGGACCTTTGGCTTATTACGCCAATGCTCTAACCACTGAGCTATCCAGGAATCGTCCCCTGCTCACGGTCATTCTTCACTCATATTTTAAGGCAGAGTCTATGATGGACGTAAAGAAATTGTCGGCAACAAATATCTGATTTTATTAAGATCACGAGCTATCAGAAAACGCAGCCACCTTTGACTTGATAGTTGGCTTAATGCTGCCACTTGTACAATTATTATAACTGTAAGGGATTGCATATTTAATAATCAAATAGCCGAAGCTATTATTTATGCTTTTAGTGGGGAATTCTCCATCTAGATATCATATTCACAATGTAAATATTTGTTTAGGCCTAGTTAATCCATTACTTAAAATGTGTTAATAGTACTACCCAGACATAATTTACACACTAGGTCTAATTATTGTTTACCCAGTTATAACAATGATGAAAGGCAGCATATCTAACATATTTAAACACAATTATTTCAAAAATAGTTTTAAAATGTATTTAATTTTTTTAAATGTAAGCCTATGTGAATAAAGGCAACTTTAATTTTCATGTTTGCGAGTAATAAATGAAAATAATTGAAAGTTACAGTAACTGTTTACTATTCACTCAAATATGCATTTATACTAATTTCACTAATGTGTTAGGGATGAGGAAGGTTGAACTCAATAATGCCAACACATTTCAATTTCAGCCCACAAACCCTTAAAGTACCTTTTTTCTGAATTAAAGTTCCCCACCAGGCCTGGGCTAGATTGATTCATTGGGCAAAAGTTATTTCCGCATATGTCAGTAATGGGTATAAAGAAGGGTCAATCATTTCATGCACTGTCCTTCGGTCTAGGCTTCCCTCCAATTTTCTCTACTTAGCCTCCCATCTAATATCTCAAGGCAAAGTGAGTGAAGCTATAGCGGATCCTACCTTATCCACTCTCATGAAACTTATTAGGTCTGGGTGGAGGAATTACGTTAAGTCTAACAAATCATTGGAAAAGTATTTTTTCATTCAACGATGCAGTGTCCGTTCACAACAACTGTGTATTGTTTCTGATATTACATATGATAAGCTTCATCAAGCTTTGCCAGCTCCAGACGATCCTTGGGATGCTGCATGCTATTTCATCTCCAGAAGACATACATTTCTAATCATTGTATATGCATAATGTACTAAATGGGTTGAATGCTACTTGAAATGCTCTAACAATTATCTGGTATTTTTAATAAGATTAGAGGATCTGTTTGCCTGTTTTTCTCACCCTAAGAATTTGGTTTGTGATAATGAACTTCCTTTCTAAGCTGCACCCCTAGAAAATTTTGCTCAGAACCAAAAATAAATGTACTTTTCCTCCTCTTTACAATCGTGAGTCAAATGGATTGGTTGAACAAAGTATCCAATTGTTTAGAAAAATTGTCACCAAATCTTTAACCACATCTTTTACCAAATTTTTCAACTCCTCAGCCCGTTTCCTGAGCTATCGCTCTAGCCCTTCCTCTGTAATGAGGGTTTCTTTCATGTCGGCACTGCTGAGGTACCATTCGCAAACACCGCTCTCCTTTATGCTCCTCCTCCCATATAACAAAAAATATAGATAGAGCAGCAATATTCAAACAAACACACGTCTGGGTGATGAAACACAATGTGTTGCTACGACCTGCAGCATCAACTATTTAGACTTTATAACATCACCAAGAATTCCCACCACAAACTTGTATATAAAATATATGGAAAATCTACTCATACTGATGCAATACCCAATGATTCAAACCACCCTACCTCTCATAAACCCGCTACTTTCAACAGTAATTCATTGATTACTTCACATCCCTCTCAACAAATCTAACTATAAAATTGAACTCAATACAATCAAAAAATTTGCAGTAAATAATGAATATTCCCATTCTACAATTTACCTAATTTTACAAAACCAAAAAAAGAAACTAGTCAGATAATTTTTCTACTACCCTCATAAACTCATAAATGAAAACAATAATACTACTGAACGAAAAAAATTGATTAAATTTAACTGCATTGGTCCAGAAACCCATCGTATATCCAACATCAAAAAACACAATCCTAATATCGCTTTCACCACCAACAATAATATTAAGAAGAACCTCAATAATATTAACCTAAATACTAATGATAAATATATGAAAAATGGTATTTATCAACTTACCTGTGAATGCAACAAAATTTACATAAGAAAACAGGAAGAAGCTTCAAAACTCGTTACAAAGAACATATTTGTGATTTTAAATTTAAAATTTAATACAACTAAATCAAAATTTGCAGAACATCTAAAATATTCAAACCACCAACCTAAACTGATTGAACAATGTATGAAACCTCTAAACTTTTTCTCGCAAAGAAACAAAATTAAACAAAGCTGAAAACTTTTTCATTCAAGCGGCTATTCTTCACAAAAAAAACAATTCTCAATGAACAACTAGATTCACCCAACCAAATCTTAATTAACACTTTAAAACATTTATTTAAGAACATTAAAATTATATATAACCCTTTCTATCCTGCTCTACCCACCAGCGTAGAAAAAGGCCCATTCAAGCCGGAATCAAGAAGTTTTGAACTGTTTTCTCCTCCTTATTCCTATCCATCTATCTTTCCACCTGATACATTTCTTACGGATAATTTTTTACATCATTTTACAACCCTATATATGCACACCTTGGTATATCAACTACACTTCATATTACGTTGCCAGAACTGTAAGTTTCTATTTTACCTAATTCTGCAACAAACCACACCCAGACAGCCAACATCTAAAGGTCGTATCAACACGTGTTTCATCACCCAAACGACGTTTGTTTGTTTAAATATTGCTGCTCTATCTATATTTTTTGTTCTATGGATTTCATTCCTCTATTCACTTAATTTTATGTTTGTTTTAACCTTCATTCTTTAGCAAATCTTTAATTTTAATTTCAGTTCCATGATTATGGTACACTGTTTCTAGTACAGAAACATGTCAGCTGAATAACGTTCCAGTGATTCCCAGCACATACTGAAGCAATGAAAGGAGTACAGGGAAGACTTAGATAATTACCAAACTAAATTAAACCTCTATGGAAACTTCTTGAACACTGAAACGTTACAATTCAAACCACTCATCAATTTTGTATAACAATTTTAAATTATTGTTTTAAATTGTCCCACAGTTTAACGTCTTTCATAACTAGTTTGTTACTGTTATAATTGTTTAACTTTTACTTTCATTTTAAAATAATTGTAATTAATAATATATTATGTCATGTTATTTAGTTCATTCTTATTTGACTGATATTAAAAATTATATTTAACTTTATAAACTAGTTCGTTATTGTTATAATTGTTCGACTTTTATTTTCATTTTAATTAAGTGGTCAATTAATAGTGTATTGTGTCTGTTCCTATTTGACTCATATTACACCACTTGTCGTAAATGTAAATAGTTAATACCAAAGTATGCTAACATCCTGTAAGGATTAATCTTATTGTCAATTATATGCAATAGTTCATTTATCAATTATATAATTTTGAACAATACTTTCATAAATTAAAAATAATATATATCTTAGTCTTGACTTATACAGGGCTCCTACAGTATTTGTAAAAAAAATTCTCCCTGACTTTTCCCTGACTATTTTCCCAAGTTCCCTGACCAAATTCTCATAAAATTTCTACTATAACTTTACGATACTATGCATGTGAAAATATTAATTTAAATACATTTATTTCGGCCTACTCCTCCCCTACAGCCGACCTTGCCTCTCCTCTCATGGAAGAATAAGAACGTAGACGTCTTGCCAACCAGTTCAGGGAAAATTATGAAAAAATAATTAAATATGTCTAACCCTATCAAAAAGTTGTAACAAACTTGATTCACTTTGATATCATGTGCAGAAATACGTACTAAATAACAGGCCACTAAGAACATACTAAAAAGTTTGGTATCATTACAGTCTTATTTTACCTAAACTGTACATATCCTTCTTGTATCTCATCATGAAAGTGACGCTGTGCAGTGACTGTTTTTTCATGCATATTTTCAACCAGTAAAGATTTATTGACTGAAAAACCACCTTCAACAGTTGCATTCCCATGCGACAAGAAAAGGCAAATCTTTATTACTTCCCAAAGATGTAGTTTACATCTCCTATTAGAAAGCTAGCATAAATTAAACTGATCACAAGGACGAAATATTTCTTGAAGCTGAGATTTTTTGAGGTTGCAAAAATGCAAGTATTCTTTCTTGGCATTTTCAGCCAGAACATCATTTATGATAATGGCATGGTTGAGTTCCTCCAAAAGAAAAGAAAATCTCTTCTGGCCCAGTTGAGGTGAATGTTGAATGACACAAGGATCCAATGAAGACAAACCTCTCACAGCTTTCTGTTTTAAGGGACTTCTTTCTTGTAGTTTTGCAATCATGGTGGTTAACATTCTGCGGCACTCGTGTATAAATTCTAGTTTTTGTCTTTCTGTTACTGTGATTGCAGTTTCTCCTAACAAACGTTTTGTTGCAAATCCTACATCAATATTTTTGCTAAGGGTCAAATTTTCTGATTTTTTTGTGTCGATAGACAGTAACTTTGTATCCGTGCACTTCATCAGATCAGGTTTCACGCAACAATTCATAAGGTATCTTAGAAGTTTCTCTACAGCTTCAAAAATATATGGAGTCATTGGTTTTGATGTCTGGACCTGTTGCAGGAAAGGCTGACATTCATCTGCAATTGTCTTGCAGAAAGATAGTTTACACTTTAGGAATGGATCATAGGCTGCTCTTTTCAGTGTCTCTGAAGGTTTTGTTTTAGGAAGTTTTGTTTCTTTGAGAAACTTAACAACATGGTCCCAAATTTGTAATGCCCTTTGAAAGCAGTTTGCATTCTCTAACCCCTGCAAACCACAGAACTTCAATGTAAAAGATGCACATCCTGTCAACTGGGTAAACAATGCTTGACGAGCTGGAGAGTCAGTGAACAGATAGTACATGTGACGCAATAAGCTACTTATATCCCAATCAACAGACTCCACTCCTGTTCTCAAGGAACCATGAACAACATGAAGTCCACATGTTCCCAGATTTAGCCAACTACATACTTCATTGTCTGTGACAGATTTGATGTGTTCCTGAAGAAATGTTATAAACTTTAAATTGTCATTTGGGCCATCCATTGACACTTGTATCAACTTAAGAGAGTGGAAGAGGAGAAATACCATCCAGAAAATGCTTCAGTAATTCTTCAGCGGTGCTCCTATCGAAAAACACACTGTTTAAGTAACAACTGATGATTTTATGATTTTCCTTGTCCCAGAATCTTATTACAATGTCCATTTGTCCTCTTTGAATAACTTTATTCAACGTTTCATCAAAACCAATTACAAAGTTGTTACATGATTTTAGGCGGCCCAGTAAATAGTTATGAAAGAATGGAGCCAAGCCATGCACAATGAAGCATGCAGCCTTGTCTCCACCAAGGGTAAAGGCATTGGCAATGGAACACTCTGGAAACATCAACTGAAAAATTGTACTTAAATTATTGCACAAATTGAAAGGCATTTTTTTGTAAACAACTTGCATAGCCCAAAATACTTCCGCCTTAGTTATATCATCTATTATAACAAAAGTGTTATGGTTTCTTCAAGGCACTACACTAATTTAACTTTTGGCAACAGCTTCCTTCTGCGGCTTCACGATTTCCGATGAAACAGAAAAACTCTTTGAGTAACCAGCCGAATCAACACTAGGTAGAATGTCTTTGTGTGCCAGAGATTCTGTTGAAACAGGGGAGCTCGATGAACCTGAATCACTTGACCTTTTTTGAGAAAAAAGTCAACAGAGAGCGTTGATTTGTCAAAGTTTCAAGAATTTTGATATGAGTTGGTCCTTTTGCATAGGAAGCTAATGCTTGCTTTCTCCTATTACTTAGGTTTATAATTTTTTTGCACACTTTATACAAAATGCCTGCAACTTATTACTTTAAACGCCACTGATCCAGTATGAGAATTCAGGAAAATGCTCTGGGCTTAGCCAGAGCTGGTTAAAAACTGTTTATTTTGTTAGACATTGCTGGTGTAGCCGAATCATTCCTAATTCACTGTATCTAACGATAACGATGCCAAACCTTGAACAAGAACCAATTTCAATGGATCACTAAAGTTAAAAGAATTGTCATGTGCAGGCCAGGAGATTTATACATTTACAGCTGAAATAAAATGCTACCAGAACTTGTGTTACAGCAAGTTTGAGCATGGTAAGTGCCCCTCAGCTTTCTTCATTGGGGCAGTGGCTTATGACACAGTAAATACGAAAAATATTTTCGTTGTTTTCTAAGTGTGACATAAATTGTCATTTCCCTGACTTTCCCTGACCTTTTTAAAGCTTCCCTGACTTTCCAGACCGTAGGAACCCTGTTATATTAAATTCATTCACTCCTTTTGAAAGATTAATTATAATGTTTTATAAAATGTTGATGGTAATAAAAGCTCTGGCACAAGTTGCTAGGAGAGATATTTGCTCCAAAAAGAGATGAGGCTACTGGATAATGGAGGTTACATAATGATGAGTTCTGTACTCTCTACTCATCACAAGACATTGTTAAGATGGTCAAGTCTGGTAGATTATGATGAACAGGACATAGAGTGCCAATGGGAGAATCTATAACAGTGTTCAGGGTATTGACTGGCAAACCCAACGGGAAGAGACCATTGGAAAGACCTAGATGCAAATGGACCTGAAAGAGTTATGGTGTAATGTGGTGGACTGGATAGAAATAGCTCAAGATAAAGATAGGTGGCATACTTTTGTAAGTGCGACAATGAACTTTCGGGTTACTAATACCATAGAGCAGCAGTTCTCAAACTTGATTGTTACAGGACCCACCTTAAAATTTAAAAAAAATTCGCGAACCACCTAATATTTATGTATAGCCTTCTGTATAATCCATTTCCATCATGTCGAAAAAGGTGAACTTTCGTCCAAAGCATATACACGAAAAGACTGGGATAGGTAATCCTAATGTGAAAGTTGAATGATCATAAAACAAATCTTTCTTTTTAGTACTTAATAAAAAATACATTTATTAATGAATCTATAGCAACAAATAACATTTTGAAATGATGATGAAAGGGGTTTAAATATAAAGGCACATTAGGCTTAATACAATCATTGATCTCACATATTGAATGATTGATTAGTACATATCATGTATGTTTATATAAATGTGTTTTAAATTAAAAAATTAACGTTCCCAAGTAGACAAGTTTAACTTAATAAGGTTAAAAACAAGCTTGAAAGTCAATGTGATTTATGGAAATGCTTTGCACCACGGAGAAAGTCTATACTCTATATCATGGTTGAACTTGATAGTTTTAGCCTCAAATCACTCTCCACACAAAAGTCTGTTTTTGTATTTGTTTTTCAAAAACACCAAACTTGAAAAGGCATATTTACATAAATAAGTTGTAGTTAACTACATCAAGTGTATCCATGCTAGTTTTGATATTTCTGGGTATTTTTATACATGAATCCTGGATGGGATCAAACTTGTTTCTTTGACAACATTTTTCAAAGATGAGTCACATGATAACTCAATCATTCTTCTTTAGCTGATGCCATTTTCACTTTTTTTAAATGATCCTCTTCAAAGTGATTTCTGATCAATTGGTTCCCCTCATCAATTTTAGGAAAGTAGTTACTAAAACAAGGGTAATTACTAATTATTCACCATGACACATAAGAAAATCTTGCCTAGTTACAACATTTTTCGAAACATATAGTAAATTTTAATAGATCAACTAGTTAGGATTTTATTTAAATAAATAAACAGAAGAAACTTAACAACATAGAACTTTATAGTACATAAAAAATACATGTTTAAATTGCTACTTAGAAATGACTGGCAGTATAAATTACTTGAGCCTAGAGGCCAATGCTTCGAGGTGCTCCTTCAAAGTTTTTGCAGTTTCTTCATCAATTTTAATTTCATAGGTCTCCAGGAAGTCATGTAATACTGGAAATGCATCGAAGCAATTTTCCTCCACTTTACGGGCCCATCTTTCAAGTTTTTTAATAATTGCTTCTATTTTATCATGCACATAAAACTTGTGGACGTCCTTACCTTAAAGTGTTAAGTTAAAGACAATGAGAGCATTGAAAATATCTGTCAAATAAGCAAACCTTTTTGACCTGTTCTCGTCATGCACACATTATATAAAGTGACTAAAGGATTTTGTGACACTATCGTCCTTTAATAAAAACATTCTAACTTCATCAAATAATCTTGACAACACTTTACCCCTCGAAAACCACCAAACTTCACAGTGAAGGAGAAGGTGTTTGTGGTCACTGCTCATTTCGCCACACAGGATACAAAACAGTCTTGAATTTTTAGGTCATGATTTAATAAAGTTTACAATTTTCACAGCATCGTCAAGAGTTTTCTTCAAGCACTCATACAAACCTTTTACTGCAAAAGCCTCTCGATGCAGAATGCAATGAGTCCATTGCAATAAAGGGGCAACCGACTTAGCTTTGGCAACTAAACCCGAATAAATGACAGACATAGCACAAACACCATCAGTTGTCAAACTTACACATTTTTACCAATCAATCTCATTTTCTTTCAAAAAAATGCCAACACATTAAAAAATATCTTCTCAAGTCGTTCTTGATGGGCAAAGGCTTGCTAAACCACATTTCTTCTTCCATAAACACAGTAAACCCAAAACGAACAAAGGCTAATAAATCAGACTGGCCAGCAACATCTGTGCTTTCATCAAGCTGCAATGAAAAATACTCACTTCACTTCAGAGTTGTATCATAGTTTCTTTGACACCTTTAGACATTTCTTTGGTTCTTCTTTTTACTGTAGTCTTTGATAAAGGGATCTCATTAATTTTTTTCATACACTTATCACTAAACAAAGCATTAGATACTTTTGCCGCGGGTAAAATAAGTTCCTCTACCATGGTGTGAACTGTCCCCCTTTTGCCTATTAACAAGGATAACTGGTAAGACGCTATGGTAGCTTGTTTATTGGTTGACTTGGCGTGGCGTGGACTTTCCCATTATAGATTTTGCCAAAAGATGATCTAATTATTTATTTTAAAAGAATTCAAGAGGCTTACTCATGTACTCTGGATGTTTGGTTTATAAACGCCTTTCAAGTACTGATGGTTTCATGCTTGCATTGGCTAGTGTTTCAAAACAAATTAGTATCGGCCCCTCTTCAGTACCCAAAAACACAAACCCATATTTCAATTATTCGGGATTATATTTACTCTTAACAGATTTTTTGCCTTTTCACGTTGCCTGCATTTTCTCTACAACAAGAACTTGACTGTGGCTCCCTAACACTTTAACATTCATTACTCGTAGCACTGGATGTGGAAGGTTCCTCATCATTTGGGTGCGCTCTTTTACAGCATGATCCAGTCTTGAACCACCTCTCCATATTGACACAAAATCTAAACTTGAGTTAAACAAAACCACAAGTGGATGTAAATATCACAACCCCTCATTCTCACAAACAGAACATGACTGACTCAACTCAAGGACAAACAACAAAAGCGTGAGACAGAGCGTGGGCACAGACTCCATCAGACGAGGGAGTGTGTCCACCGCAGACAACAGGGTAGCTACAAAACACATTTTACAAAATTCCCCGACGTTTCCCTGTCATCCAAAAATTCCCTGACTTTTCCAGGTTTTCCCTGTTTGTAGCCACCATGAGACTAACTAATATTAGACAGAGGTAAGTGTATGGGACTGACTGTTTAATAAAACACTGTATTTTAAATATCTAGTTGTTTATTTTATATTTTTTCGTGATTTTTTTTCTTTAAAGTAGTAACATGTCTTAGTTATATTTTTACAGAAGAAAAAATTATTAATATATTTTTGTAGACCTGACCAGTCATTCTGCGACCCAAAAAAACATCGCCCAAAACCCACCTGTGGGTTGCGCCCCATTGTTTGGGAACCGCTGCCATAGAGTAAAAAAGTATTGTAAGTAAAAAGCTCTGGTACTTCGAAGAGAATGTTGTAATTTTAAATTATAAGAGTATTTTTAAAGTAGGCCTATCTAATAACATTTGTTTAATCTATAGGCCTATGCTTAGTTTCTTTAATTCAATTTTTGTTTATATATTTATTCAGTGGCGTATTCTGATAAATTTAACAGATATGCTGTTCTATAGTATTCGCAAGAAAAGTTTGGTGATCCCTCCTCACGAAAAATATGAATTATTGGCTATTTAGAGGTTATTTTTCATGTCCAACATAGTGAAAATAAAGAGGTCGGGTCAAGATTCTCTACCCCCTCTCCCACTTACATGTCAGATTCTCTCCTCCCTTTCCCCCCATGACTTTGTTTAGTTTATAAGCCATTAACAACTTTTTTCCAACTGTAATTAAATTGTCTGTAAGTATTCTTTCCTTTTCTGCTAGATGGTGCACCTGTCTTAGAAGAGTGTCTGTTAATATCACTACACTAGAATATAGGCTACAAAGATTGACATAATAAAACTGTCACTGTCAAAGAAAATAACTTATATTAACACAAATTATAGTTTTATGTCCAATTTTATTTGAAAGTGAAGTCCATTCTATGGGATTTCATTATACAAAAAGTTTGTATTCATTTCAAAGCAGAAAAGGTTCGCTCTACAGTTGCTGTTGTGGATGGAATTGTCTATATTAGGGTAGCTAATTTATACACTTCTGGTGTTACCAAGTCTAAATGATTTTGTTTCATGTATAGAACAATTTTCATTGCAGACATAGCTTGAAATTCTTTTGAACTATACAAGACAGTAAGCTCATTTTAAGTCGCATGTTGTTGAAAATAGAACCATATATATCTTTCAATTTGTTAAAATGTTCCTCAAGAAATGTATTTTTATGAGTAACAGTATTATATTTAGTATGATACAAAATAAAAATGAAATGATGAAAACCTATCAGTAATTTGTATTAAAAGATAAACACAAATGTCATCAAATAGCCACTTGAAGCGTTGGTTAGGCTCATCATTTAAATGCTGTCTTTTTTTTTTTTTGCTGATCTGGTTGAAATTCAGGGGATGATTTCTCCCACAACTTTTCAAATCCACTGTCCCTAAATTCTTGAATCAGGGATTTAACTTTTGAAATGTTCTCAAAACAATATGAAATATCCATACTTTTATACTTTTAGATTGCAAAATATTATATAATATATCAGTGTGACAAAATATACTAGAGAAAATTTCAAAAAACCTGTTTCAAAACTATTCAAAAACAACAACAATCATTGTGATTGAACAATTTTGTGTCTCTGTCCCAGTCTCCTGGATTTTCTAAAATGTTTTCAATAAAACATAACACGTTTTGAACTCATGCACAGTGTTTACAAGTCGTGATGACCTGGCGGTCTAGGGGTAAGTTGTCGGACTTGTGCGCTGGGGTCCGGGGTTCAATCCTCGATCCTGGCACAGATTTATCTGATTACCAAACCCTTCCTTCACCTCTAACAAGACATCTTGTGAATGTGGGGAATGCCAGGCCTCCACCTTAAACTGTAGGTCCTCCATTTTCATCTCCCAATCACCCTACCATTACACATTAGCGTAAGTGTGTATAAACCGAACAGGTGGTAAGACGCGGTGCTAATGATGATGATGATGATGATGATGATAATGATGATGATGATGATGATGATGATGATGAATAATAATAATAATAATAATAATAATAATAATAATAATAATAATAATAATAATAATAATAATAATAATAATAATAATAATAATAATGTACAAGTCGCGATGAAAAATTTCAATGAGTAGGTGCTACTTTGACAAAAAAAAATTATCAATAAACTTTGTTAGGGCTTCATTTCTTTTTGTTGACCTTGGAAGAAAAAAAAAGCTGCTAGACCAGAGAGAGATTGGAATAGGATGTGACACTGAGCAATACACGACACAGATTGCTGAAGCACTAGGTTAAGAACATGATTGTAACAATGAACAAATAATGCTTGTGGATAGTGTTCGCATACTTTCTTTTGCAATCCACCAATATTTCCTGACATCACAGCTGCACCATCATAAGTTTGAACAACTAACTTTTCTCTAAAATTAAAAGATTTAGCTACTTGAAGGACATATTCACACAAAGCTACATCTGATCTGTCTTTACTCAAGTCAGCAAAGTGCAGAAAGTGTTCTTGCACATTACCACTTTAATCTACTTAGCGAACAACTTATTATAGTGGTGATCTGTTGCTGACATCCAACAATATGGCCACAAACTGTGTTTTAGACATTTCTTCAAGGATTGTGTCACTCAACACACTATTAATATATTTAATCAAATCATTTTGAATTTGAGGGGATGTACCTCTAAATACAGTTGAACTATTTAAATGGTCTGCAAGTAAAGAGTCATATTCACTAACATAATCTAAGATTTCCCTATAATTTCCTTTGTTTAAAGAATCTTTTGATTCATTGTGACCACGAAATGGTAGCTCTTGTTTAGCTAAAAAGCAAACGGCATCAATGAGTCACTCTAGTATCTATCTGCCTGTTTTTTTCGAACTTTGTCATTATGTTGAGACAAGTTAATCTTTAATTGTTTGTTCAACTGTAAATCCATATGGTGTCCTAGCAAAAGCTTTTTGCTGAAAGTGAGCACTAATATGGTTCTATAACCATACATGTTTTATGACAGACTATGTTAAGCATTTAAGTTTCCAAAAACCTTCTTTGTCCACACAATGCACTCGTTAGAAAAAAGCAAAAAGGACCAACAAAATAACTTATTAAATTTAGAACTGCCTGCCAACCACTTTGTTTTATCATAGTTTGAAATATTAAAATGTCTAACATATTCACATTTTTTGTCTTTATATTCTATTACGAGTAGTGGCAGAGATGGACATGACCTACCTTTATTAAAAATAAAGTTTTTCACTTTAAGATCTACTACTAAATGAATTATTTAATAAATCCTCCACTCGACAGTTTAGCACTTCTTCATCCATATTGCAAGAATATCAATATACAAGTTTCTTTAAAATATAAATAATTGTTTATATACAGTAAACGATTTTAAATCACAAAAGCCTAGACAACAATCTAGGATAAAATAAATAATTATAAAACTAAAAAGCGCGACCTAAATTCCAAAAAGACCTACTACACACCAAAGAACCATGAGCACTTATTACTTCAGTTCAAAGTAAAAGAATTCCTCTACTACTCTCAAATGCTGGGGGGTGGAAATCATGTTGCCAAAACGTGTATATAAACTATTCTATAATGCAAAGGTATTGCACTGCAATTATTTAAGAAAACTGTATTTTAATGCTTGTTACAAGTACTAACGTTTATTTTTTTACAAATACATGGATTAATTTAATTTTACTCTAATTATGTTAGGCTATAATAATTATAATTAATCATAATAATAATTGATAGCTAGATTTATTTTTCAACATTTGGCACAAGTGCCGCCTTGCATGCTATTTGAGAATAGCAAGCCTTTGGTGGTAAAACCCTCGGTTCATTGACCTATATTTGGGATTTGGGCAGAGGAGGGTTGGATGTCACATAGACATTGGACAAGGCCATTAGGACCTCTCTGTCTTGAAGTGAGAGCTAGCTTGCGTTTCTAAAATAGCAAGCCTTTGAAGTTTGCTGGTAGTTAAGAGCACTTGGAAGAAGAATGATTCAAAACACAATATATCGGAAAATTAACAAATATTGATTTTCTAAGTATACATCTTTTGCAAATAATTATGGGTATGCGGCGCAGGACTAGCATACCCAAAGAATACACCACTGTATTTACTTAAGGTGGTTAATCATATTTTAATTATTAAGAGAGAAACGGGTTAACTGTTTTCAAAAATCATTCAGACAATTACTTTGTATGCAAAATACTTTTTTTTAAATATAATTATTCATGTGTTTGTTTTTTTGGGCTGGGTAAATTATAGCAACCCTGGTATATGATAAAAAAAAGAGGCAAAAATGTAAATAGCTTATATTCAAAAAGCACACCATAACCACAAAACACTAGCCTACTGTATACAAGGCTCTAACTTATGCTCCAACCAAAATAGTCTGTTGCATTCTAACCCTGCCCCTCCCCAAAAAAATATGGCTAAGTTTATATTAATTCTACTTTCTCGCTAACTTGCAGGTATAGAGAGAAAGTATTGTGATCAACAAAAAGATTTAACTCGAAATTTTGATGAATGTCGACGTTTCATGATCCCACGAATCCGAAAGTAGTTTTCGCAATGCCCTGTTAGTCTTTCTGTACCTTGGGATAGAGCCTAAACTATTTTACCGATTGGGCTAAGCCTTAGTATCCAGAGGTTTTTGGAATTGGATATCTAAACCTAAAATTAAGGGTAGGGACCTAGTTTTCTTAAAGGTGAAAAGAGAAAAATCAATTTTATCAAAATCAGCTAACTTAAAATGATTTTGATTAAATTTCATTTCTATGCTTTGATCAATATTTCAAACAAATCTAACTCGAGATATTAATGGATGTCGACGTTTCATTACCCCTCTCACCCTCCTAACCCTAAAAAGTAAATTTTGCATTGCCATCTGTTTGTGTGGCTGCCTAATCCTAAAATTAAGAGTAGTTTACTGAAGGGCGAAAACAGAAAACTCAATTTTATCAAAATAGGTTTTAACGATTTTGATTAAAATTCATATCTAGGCTTTGATTAGTATATTTTTTAAAATGGCTACTTTCATTTTTTTCATGAAAATTAATTTTGAGTAATTTACAGAAGCAGAAATATCTGTATCCTTGCAACTAATTGAGATACTAAATAGCTTACCACCGCAAAATTGTAGTACTATCCAAAATTAGAAATTTTATTTGAAATATTCCTTTAGAAAATCTATAGTTTCTGAGATAAGAGTGGCAAATATATGAATACAATTTTGTGAGCTTTACTTATAAAGATATATTGATTAAGTTTAAGTACTAATACAATAATTCTCTAATGCTATAGACAATAGAGTAAATAAATAAATAAGTTTCTCAAAAAGTTTATGTTTTTTTCCCTTAAAACACTTCGGTTGCTCGTGGTACTTGTTGACGCCTGGGCCGCGGTACCCCCATCCCTCTCATTCGGCGCTCATGGGAAAAAATTAAAAATCATAAAAGAAATGTTTGTACAGCAATGATCTATTTTATCATTTTAGACTCAAAAGTCAATAGTTACCTATTTTATTGATAAAAAATTTTAAATTAGGAATTTAATAGCAATATGAGTTGAAGATGGGTATACACAAATAAAATGTCAAAAATTTTAACAAGAAGTCAAAATTTTATTACAAAATGTTGACCCTCGTAGACCCAATAGCGACCCTTTTTTATTGGTCCAAATATACAAATGAGGACTTTAATCCTTTAAAAATAAAATTATAAAATTTAAAGCCAGGAGTCAAAAAATTGTTTTTGTAAGTAGAACAAGTTTTGAATAAATATCTCCTTTTTTAGAAAATGGAGCGAGGAAGTCAGCGCGTAGTTCCGTACCATTTATTTAATCCATTTAATTTACATATTTATAAAAAACACTGTTAGAGCCTATAGTAAAAGTTTGAGAAATATTTCAGTTTACATATTATGGACCTAGTACAATTTATCTGTCTCATTTTAAGCTCTTTATCATTGTTATGCTAGTACAATGTTTACATCTTTTGTTCATTTTAATGCAAATTCGAGTTCATGTAGGCCTACATAGAATTGAATGACAAAAAGATTTAGAAATTTTTAACACTTTTATTAAATATCATAGCTAAATCAAACTCGGCTACACATCACCCAAATCACTTTTGAAATGTAAATATTAACAATTGTGTGTAACTTTCCTTTGATCCTAAACACTGGACAGATGCCATCATCCCATGATGTTTTGTGTTACCTGTGCACAGTGTACACTAAAATAGCTATGATGTAATTTTATTATGTGTAGTCTACCAATCATGTTAAATCATTTCATATACATAATTTATTTTATCTTAATTATAAATTTAATTTATTAGGTAATGCATGAAAGGTTATGTTAATCTGGGTTGGGAAAGTGTCAAAATAATGAAAGGTTAAGTTAAGCAGGGTTGAATAAGTGTTATAATAATTAATATATAAACTAGGTAGGCCTACATGTGTAATGTCCATGATATCATCAATATTATGTTTAACTTCTTCTAGAATTTAGTCATTATGGTTAATTGGGATCACCTATATAGAGTCAAATTACTTGAAGTTAAATTTACTACTTTGTGGTCATTAGACACACCTTCATAAAAACGATAAAGTTTCTGTTTGGGTTTGGAATTTAGTATAATGTGTCCAAATAGCTAGAATGGCCGAATTAGTAGAATTTTTTACTAAGTGATTTTAAATTATTATTTTTTTCATCATTTTGATTTAAATCGATTCTACATGGTTTTTGTTTGAAATAATGTAAGGCTGATTTCAATATTTTCGAGTTTAGGAAATAAATGGCAAATAATGATACGTATAGGCCCTATAGCATACTATACCAAGTATTTTATTTAATTGATACTAAATGTACATAGTACTAAAATAAAGAATACAAACCTTGTGTTAACATAGCTGAGCCATCAGGTCTAGTTAACACATTAAGTTTACAATTTAAAGGGCGTAAATGATTTTCTTCTTTATCTGCATTCGGAATTATTTCTAAATCATTTCGCGAAGTCATTTCTTCCAATTCATTGATTCAAAAATATGATATAGGTTTATTATTTAGACTTACAAAGTTTAATTTGCTTTCATAATACAAAATTACGATTTACAAATCAAGAACCGGAATCGTTTATTCATTTGTTTTTATGAAAAAGCAAGGTGGTCATTTGTAAAGAATTAGGTACCTTTTATTATATTAAAATTAATAGATTGAACAAGTTTGCACAATTGAAAAAGTGCCAGGAACTTTTCCCACATAATTGTTTATTCTGGGGCATTGAAAAGGAATATTAGTTCTATAAGAAAACAAGCTATGATTAGGGTCAAAACCATTGAACTCTATAATATAATTTTATAACTGTATAGACATCTGTGTCTGAAATCTGTCGTCTACATACAATTGTGTAGGAGAGAATAATACTTTCAGGTATATCTTTCTCTCTCACACCTATACAAGACAATGTGATATTTTGACATCGTTCATTTATTTGATTAAATATATTAGATACAACAATGTGAGATTAGTTAAATGAAATAAATATGTCAGTAAAAGCTTTGAAGCGCATAGTGATGTTCAAAACTAGTTATTTTTTCATTAAATAAGTTTATATAGCCTAATACATACGATGATTTTTGAAGGAAGCTCTCTTATAAGGCTTCATCTCGTACCAGAATCCTAACCTATAGTTGTGTTTAGGTAGGATAAAGCAATGTAAAGAGAATAGAAGGTAGCACCAGTTGGAGAAAGACATCTGATTGGCTGAGCGTGTGACGTCACCCAGTACACTAGCCAGCGCTTAAAGCCGTGTTCTCGCGTGTCATTTTCGGTGAATCATTTCAAATGATTCATTTTTAATGAAAATATGAATTAAAGAAATTTGTTCACACGTTTAATTTATCATATTTATCATGTTGAGAATAATCAACTACTGTTTAATTTATCAAAATGGCACCACGTGCTGTTTTATGTTATATAACTCATCCATCACTGATTATATTAAAACAAACATTCAAACTCTGTAATAGTAAAAAAAAAATGGATTGGTTTGTTCATCTTTCCACTTAAATAGCATTTTTGAGAAATGATACAACAGTACAATGTTTATAAATTATATAAATAAATCCTTGCATTAATTAAATAAAAATGAATTAATTCTTGTAGGGCCTACTTGGTCACATGGTTCATTTTGTTTTAATTTTTCAATAATGATAGTTAACAATTAAGAAAAGTAGACCTCCTTTTAATTTTTAATGAAAGTTTGAATGATGATTCATTCTAATGAAATTAGTGTTCTGACGTTTATTTGGTATTAATTTTCAATGACTCCCTGAAAATGATACGTGAGAACATGGCTTAATATACATAAAGCTTTATGGAAGACAAATTAAGTCCTTTCTAAATAATTATTTTTAGAAATTCATAATATCACGTTTGGGAACATTACACATATTAATGCATATTTAAAATCCACACCAATAAATGAATACTAAATAAATTACATTTAACCTATTAAAATACGTTAAAAATTACTTACACGTTTGAACTATTGTATTAATAATGGCAACATTCGATGTGTTTTGAAGTTCTTGACATTTTACTTAACTTTAACACCACAAATATAAAACATAAACGAAAATTGAAATAAATTCTATCAACCCTTATTATTAAATTATACACAACTATTCAACAAATGTTTGTTGAAATTTAATATAAAAATATTAAATTATAATACTCATTAACTTTATGCATATAAATATTTTATAAGTTTTGTCGTGCACTATAAGATTTGCTATGTTCATAACGTTCTAAAATCAAACCAAATTTACACTAACGAGTATTCAAAAAGTTCAAGAATTAGGATCACAAAACTTATAATAGAAACCTAATAAAGGTTTTTTCAAGACTTTGAACTACACGATTTCATCCATTTTTGTCCTTTTTTTAGAGAACATTTAGAAGATTCTTTTTGTGTCGTCTTGAGAGTTCGATTAAGATGTTTTATTCTAATAAATGTCCTAATACGAGAGTACGTCCTTATTATTTTAGAGTGAATCAGTGGATATTTTTTAAGGGCATTTTGTAGATTTGCTATGATATTCCTGTTTCTACATATACCATTCCCATGAATTAATGAAAATACAACTTCAAATTATTTTACAGTATCCATCCATTCTTCTGATGGTTCCCTTAGACCAGTGGTTTTGGTTAACGTTGCTATCCAGGAATGATTATCAGGAGTTGTCATTGGTATCACTTTAGAGCCAAGCGTTTTATCAATGTCCTTGCAACGGTGCGCAACGTAGCCTGCTACATATCTTAGTCCTTAAGAGATGTATGCCTTATCCACTTTTAAGAACTGTTATAAAATTAACTGGGTAACTTGAGTTGAAGACATCAAACGTATCGTTAACCAGATGTACAAATTCAGATATTTCTTTTTCATCTAGTAAGAACAAAATGGCTTTTGCTGTATGGCGAGAAAGTAATTGGGTTGCAAATTTAACCTGCTGCCATTCTCTTCCACGTGCCAAAAGATGAACTTCTGAAAGTTTTTGACATAATTTGAATTTCCCAGAATCGTTCTCCAATAGTTGATGAAACACTTCTTTGTTTACAGTCGTTCCAGAGGAGAGAGTGATTCCGCTATCTAAAATGTGATTGCGTAGAAGTTTGATCATATGTGGAATGTCAGGAAATACCCAAACAATTCGGGACTCATTTACAGGATTAGGAAAACATGGGCTATCTTCGGAAAGGCTTAAAGACTTTCAGACACCGATATTGTTTCCTCCCAGATCTGATCGACAGGCTAAAACGCTAAATCCAGCTGATTCAAGTTCTATTATTATTTCAAGTAAAATTGTTTTGCTTATTTCTACATCAAAATCGTAAAACACAGGCTGCTTCCACTTGCTATTGAGACCTCTTGCCATAATGATCTGTGTGGCCTTTGAATCATGTCATTTTCATGATCATAACAAACTCTAGAATCAACATTCATTTTATCAAAGGAGATCACACACTGCCTTTGAAACGAATCATAATTACTAGATTTCATTATCTCAATAACATTTTTCAAAATTCCAGGCCGACATTGAAACGACTTTGTCCAGCGCCTTAGTGTCGAGACACCAAGTAATGGGATTCCCATTTTATTTCTGATATATATATATACACGATTTTTTTTACTGGTTGATCTCAATGCTAATGCTTGAAGAATATCTTCATTCGCCCAATACGAAGTTTTTTTCATGTTTATAAAACATCGTATCTGTGTTTCTGTAAATATTACTTTTAGTACAGAATATAATTCATCTTTCACGGCTTTTGAGAATTTCTTTTTACATTCTATTTCTCGCTTAGTAATATCTGAAGATTGCTTTGAGAGTAAATATTTTTTGTTATTTACACTGTTCTTTACACAACTGTAATTCTATTTCCAGGATTCGAAATTTATCTTGTGTCAATTTAAAAGTTTTTGTTATACTCAAAAAATCTTCCTTTAGCTTAATGTTTTCCCCAATAAAATTAGTGTTTTGTTGACTTCCTTCGTCAAATTGTAGTTGCACATTTTCGCAGCGAGGTTTCTTTGGGGAAAGTGTTGCTATTCTCTCCGCCGCTCTCTTTGCGATTTCTCGTTTGGAACAGCGATGTTGTCTGTCCTTATCATCATAAATATTGGCATGTTATGTTGGAATGTATAGGGAAGGGACAGCACTATGTTTAAGGACTTTCTTATAGGGCAAATGAAGTAGTTCACTTCGTAAATTTCTTTCAGAGTCACTATCGGCAAAATGAATAGAACATATTCGAGCAAAAGTTGTATTAATTGTGTCTTTCCCTTTACATTTGAGCTCCCATGTACGGCAAATGTCTGGATCTTTAGGAAAGGAATAGAAATATATATTATTACCCTTGCAGTTTCGTTGATTATTTACACAGAGTGCTACAGCACAGCTTGGCATTTCTTTTATGTCTGTTTAGAAACACATGTAATTAAAATTGAAGAACGTAGGCCTACGCAAATAAATTAGCAAAAATCCTAAAATTCCGATTGTTCAACAATGACTTGTATCCTATATATTATATAAAAGAAAAACTATAATATTATAATAAACAGCTTGAGAAGAGCAATACACCTACATATTATATTTAGCATACATATTTAGTATTATAGTTACTAATATTAAATAAATGTATTAAATAAAATTTCTAAATCATTAATGAGAACATCACTGCTGTATTTTATAGTAGCCTATTAAAATAGATACTCGAGCGGTAAACATAATAAATTAACTAACTGTACACGATAAAATCATTAATAGGCAAATACTAATAAATTAATCATTATAAAGATAAATGAAAGAACCGCCCGAAACACATGGACTGCACAACAGATGTGTACTGGGTGACGTAGGCTCGTGACTTACGTAAGCGATGACATCATCAAATTCTTTCAAATGGCGCTACCTATCTATTCTCTTTACATTGGGATAAAGGACCATCCAGAAGGAAATTTCAACGTCTGTTTTAAATGGTCGTCTATCCTACATCCTACTATCTTATATATATATATATATATATAAGATAGTATTCTGGTACGAAATATGGACTTTCTACAGTTTTTGGCTAACTTTTTTCACTATAGTTATCAAACTTTCAACATAATATTATTTCTGAAAGCAATATACAAGATATGAGCCAACTTTTTTTTAAATGGTAATATAATAATATTTTCTACATGCCTATAGCCTAAGTGATAGTTTGAATGTATGGCAACTACACAAAGTTTGTCATTTGAACAAACGTAATCAAATTTTAAGATACTTTATTCATTATATTAATCGAACTTTCAATATAATACGGTTTATGAAACCGATATAAAATTTAATAACCAACTTTAAATATAAGTGTGGTCTTGGTAGACTGTAAACAACATGGATGATAGCTACAGTAGCCCCCTGGCTTCTTTGGTGCTGTCTGACAGCTCACAACTGACAGCTAAAAGCGTTTAAAAGTTACCAGACCAAATTATATATCCCTACGCCGAACCATATGATCTGCAAAAATATGTGTTTAACAGCTGTCACTTCTGAAAGTCAAAATTTAGGTATATATCTAAATGTTGACTGTCAGAAGTCAGCTGTAAACTGGCAGTCAGCACCAAAGAAGCCATGGGGCTACTGTACATATTTAAATATATTGAAAATTTTATTCGTATTTGTAAAACTCAGTGGTGCAGGAATGGGGATTAAGGGGGTATCTTTTACCCCCAAATAATAGAAGGGGGTAAAAAGTATCATTTTACCCCCCTCCTTCTACCAAAAATATATAGTAAAACATTTAAATAATGTAAAGATCTTGTTGAAGCACGATACAAAGTTCACACAAAGTTAACGTAGTAAAATAAAATGTGCTAGGAGCACACACTGAAGAGATTTTGAAAACTCTGATAGTGATATCAGCTACATAAACTACTGCAAAGAAAAAGGTTTTTTTTAACGCTTATACGAATACAAAACTATCTTCGCTACATGATGAGACAACGTAGATTAAATCACCTGTATCTGCTTAATGCAGATCTTACGAATCAGTTTAGTTTTCTCTGAGATCTCGAACCACTCGGTACTGAATTGATCTGCCTTTTTTAAGGCAAAAAAAAGAGCATATCGTTGTATTGGCAGTTCGTGGATCAGCTCCCGCGTGTTTTTCAACGCGAGGGGAGTTTATTTTAGCGTCTGTCGCACACCCTCCGGGGAACCCGCACCTAC
>CABFOV010003951.1:45873-58705 GCA_902141375.1 Timema poppense | reverse complement strand
CTTAGGCTCAACTCCCATGTTCAAGTGTCATTTTTCAACCATATTTAAATTAAATTGCTTGGATCAATCACATCAAGAAGTATGAGTACTAAAAAAATATTCTGTTAACGCGTGAAGTTTTAAAAAAAATATCTTGAATTGCGTGATATTAAGAATTTACAAAGGAGATAGCTTGTTAGCATTTTTTTAGTCATAGGGTTGACGTTTATATTCATATATACATGGGTATGTAAATATATAAAAATAAATACGTATATAAATAAATGTATATATTGCTCAAATTAATTGGGACAAAGTAAACAACACTCTTTTTTCAAAAACTATGCCTTTATATCATTCTATGCTTCTATATACACTGATAAATACCTGTATTAGTATGAAGTATGTCCTCCTTAGCAGAAATTACCTCTTGAATTTGTTTTGGCATTGACTCCACTAATTTAGTGCACATAATTTTGACTTCATCATCGGGGAACCACTCTTTTACATCATTCGTTACTATGCGTTCTTTGGTTGTACAATCCATTTTACCTAAACGTCTCTTTAAAATATTCCACAAGCTTTCTATTGGATTTAAGTCTAGTGAATGTCCAGACCAATAAAGCAAATTAATTTTATTTTCCAGCATGAAAGCCTTGACCAATTTTGAATTGTGACATGGGGCCAAGTCATGTTGAAATGTCCCGTCAAAAGTTTGCAAGAATGGATCATTTTTACGTTGTAATATTTCTACAGACTTGGATGAATTCATCATACCTTGAACAGGAACTAAGCTTCCAGTGCCATTTGTCGTGAAAAAAAAACCAAAACATTTGTTTCATAAGGTGTTTTACAGTTTGTTGGACATGATCAGGTCATAAGGATTCACAGTTGCTTCCTCTAACAACATTTGTTTTGTAACCCTGCACAAATAAATGAGTTTCATCACTGAGAATTTACCTATTTCCATTCGTCGGCAGTTCATTATTTATATTTGTTGGCCCATTCTTAAGGTTCTATATTAATTTTAGCATTCAAATGTTTTTTTGTTGGTCTTCTTGCCTTCCCGCCAGCTTCCGGAAGCCTACTGCGTACAGTTAAATCACTAATATCAAAACCACCACCCAATAAATCACTTTGAAGGCCTATGCTTTTTGTTGTTGGATTTATTTTACTAATTCTGATTAGAATTTTATCGGTTCGTGGAATTGTGTTTCATTTTCTTCCACATTTATATCTCCTTTTTAAGACGATGATCTAAGTGCATTGTATCTCGTAAGAATTCTTGACAAACTTGATTTGCCTACACCAACTGCAGAAGTGATACCTCTCACTGTCACCTCTCCTTTTTGAAGACGATGATCTAAATGCATTGTATCTCGTAAGAATTCTTGATACACTTGATTTGCCTACACCAACTGCAGAAGCGATACCTCTCACTGTCATAGAAGTGTGATCCTTAAGAGCAATTGTTTTTGCACGCTTCCTTGGAGTAATATCCATTTTTAAATACACGAAAGTAACAAGTATCTCACATAGAGCAAAAACTAAAATCCACCTGTCACACACAAAAGCTCACAACTGAAGCTGAAGTGACTATTTACAGTAAAAATCATCGGGCCCATTACCTTAAAATAACCTTTCTTCCAAGTTTCATATTTCCATATCAAACGGTTTGGAAGATACGGAAAAACAACCCCCTCCATGTTTCACCCCCTTAAGTATTGAATTAAAAAAATTATATATAACTCTGGCCCTTTACACAAAAAGAACCTCCCTTCCAAAGTTAATCTTTTCAGCTCAAGCAGTTTAGAAGATATGGAAAAACACACACTTCCTACTTCACTCCTTGATGGTTGAATTTAAAAAAAGAATATTTAAAAAAAACCGAACGCGTATCTCTTCAATTTTGACAAAGAACACTCATGTCAAAATTCATGTTTTTAACTCAGCCAGTTTCGGAAATACGTGTACCCTTTAAGACAGCTATCAGCCCCGTTTTCTCATCTTATGATAAGAAAATTGAAAATTCGTTGAACATGTATCTCTTAAGATTTTTACAAAGAACTCTCATGCCAAATTTCGTGTTTCACCATATAAATAAATACATAGACGCAATGACGGATCTTCAGATAATAGCACCTATGGCAAGCACTGAAATTGCGCCGTTGTAAAAACACCTGACACCCATCTTTTAAAACAACTTTACCACAATATTAGCTCAAAAATAAGTCAAGCTAGTTAATATTTTATCTAACACATTATGGCACTACAAAAAAAAATTACCAATGCAACTTCCTTGCTTTCACCGACGCAAATTGATCTATAACGGACTCAAAGTAAGTTTTTTCTGTTTCTTCCCCTTCTACACTTATAAGAGCAAGATCAAACAATCTTTTTTGACCCATGAAGGCTCTCAGATACGAATCTATTAGTTTCAGCTTGCTGAATGATCTCTCACAGCTGGTGATGAACACGGCGATGGCTAGCATTATCTGAATAGCAATGCGAAGATTGGGGAAAACGCTCTCATCTCAATAATGAACACTGGATTCTAGAAGCTCTTCAGGTCTTGAGATTTTGATGTTAGCCCGACTTGATAGCAACATTATAAAATATAAAATTTCTTCATAAAGTTTCTGTCCATCAATATCACAGCTGTATAATTTACCCAAGTTTTCACACTTCTGCTTTAGGTCCTTAATATTGTTACTTTAACACAGTCCCTTGACATCAAGAAGAAATCCAAACTTGACGTCAATGTTAGACAAACAAGCGAAACTTTCGTCTATTTCTCTATAATATGGTCGAGTGATTCCTTCATGATTCTTTCCATTTCCTGCTTAGCTGTTAATCCATCATCTTGCGAGTTTTCACCCAGCCATTCATTCCTTTCGTTTCTGACGTCTTTCAACTTCAACATCCCATTCTTGACAAAGATCTAAACCTTCTTCGAGTGACTTTTGACCAATACTTTTCTGTTATCATGAAAATGATCTTGGAGTGATTTAAAATCAAGGGTAGATTCGTGGAAATTCATGTTAAGATCCTGCCACTTCTTTTGAACATGGTCAATGCAAATGAATAAGTGTTCCAAAATCCTAACAAAGTCAAAAAATAGTAATTTAGCATGCAGCTGTACAGCTGCCTTGCGTCACTCCTTATTTCATGGTTTCGTTTTAATCGTTTATCATGTCCTGTAGAGCTTTAAGTATCTTCTCAAGGTACTTTTTAACGGGATTTACTGCTTCTATCCTCGCACTCCATCTGGTTTTGGATGCCAAATTCACAGGCACAGCATTTTTCAGTTTTCTCCAGCGCTGTGTTGAATGAAAGAAGGACACTTATAAAGATTCAATAAATCCAAAAAACGTGACCATCATTTTATCCTGCTTGTCTGTATGTACACCCACAAAGTTGAGTAAGGGATTTTCACAATTAACAAACATTGTCAGGTTGTTTTTATCTTTTATTCTTTGATGAACACCACTTATGTTCAAGCCATCACAGCAGCGTTGTCATAGCACTGTGTGACAATATTGTAGCTCCATTTTGTCCTTCTCTAGCTGCTATAAAATGACTCCAAGTTTTCAGCATCCCTCAGGCTTATCTCGATAAAACCAAGAAAGGATTATCTAACGTGGACTATTTTCCTCTCAAAATCAACTTCCACGTACCTCACTACTTCTGAACTCTGTTCATGGCGTGTCTGATCAGAAGTGGAGTCTAACATGGGACTATAGTACTTGGCTTTATGAATGTGTCACTGTAAACTTTGGTGCACAGTGGATGCCATCAGGTGGATGCATTCATTTTGGATGCCGTGTGAAAGATATGACGTCGATCTAGGATGAATTTCCACTTGAGTGAGGTGTTTTTTCATGAAAGGGTCAAATATGGCCAGTAGTTTCAGTAATCTAAGGAGATTTCCCACATTGGAGTCATCTGAAGTAACTTTCTGTGTCCTCACAAAGCCAGGCTTTGAGTAGCAAGAAATGTTATGCAGGGGAAGATTCTCGTCTAGATATCACGTCACTTCTGCTTTTTACTCTCAATCTATGACAGGAGTCCTACGTCAATTACTCGTCTGTTTTCAGCTTAATTTCTTTCCATTTCTTTCTATTTCTTTCCACTTTGTGAAGCACTCACTATGATTCTTGGCATTTTCATTAACACTAATCCTTCCAGGTGCTTTACTCTGGTTGAATACACTTTCCTGCTCCAGTGTGGATTGATTGTCTGAAAGAGAAAAGAGAGATGCAAAATGCCGACTTTTTAGAAGGGGAATAGATCAGCCATGAGCGAGTCACTTGCTCACCACGACCATTCCCCTATGTCCTCTTGAACCAAGATTTATTCCTAAAGTGATTATTTGTTGGTAGGAAAGGCCCCTCACTGTTTTGAAATTAATTCGAATTCACCTTTTTTATTCTGTTCTCAACACGTCATCCACAATTGCTTTTCCGATATTCTTGTCGAACTTCAGAAGTCCAATGTCATGCTGTTCAATGACCTCTGGCATGACAGATCTAAGCTTTTCTACACCATCCAGTTCACTAGGATCAGTGCCATCAGGTTCAGTCTCGTCAATAAAGTCAATGTCACCACCATCATCATCGTTTTTCCCTCCTGCCATGTCCACGTTTTCTTAATCGCGTCATACTTGGATTCATACGACAGTGATTTGACTTCCTCCACGGCTTGTGACGTATTTGTACTTGATCCAACTTCTTATTCTAATGAACTCGTGTCAGATGCAGGAGATTTCATTAAATATTGTCGAGCTACTTGCTGCGGGCTTTCCAAGGAAGTTCTTAAAGAGCTTGATGGATTTCTTTTCTCCCTCCGGCTCCAACTTTCGTCTCTTCCGTCCACCAGCTCCACTTTCCTTCTTGTTTGAGGAGAAACGCTGCATGGTTTCTCTATACAATGCCCTGAAATAAGAAACCTACATTTTTAATAAGAGTATTGAAATTAATTGGTCATGTCAAACATTCTCAAGATACCTCTTTGGCATCAAATTGTTTGAACCATATTTAAATATTTGTTGGGATCCAACAATATGTTGTAGGTGACCTGGTGGTCTAGGGGTAAGGTGTTAGACTTCTGTGCTGGCGGCTGGGGTTCAATCCTTGGTCCCGGCACAGATTTATCTGATTTTCTAACCCTTCCTTCACCTCTGACAAGACATCTTGTGAATGTGGGGAATTCCAGGCCTCCACCATGGTTCGGATTCCACGTTAAANGGTCCCGGCACAGATTTATCTGATTTTCTAACCCTTCCTTCACCTCTGACAAGACATCTTGTGAATGTGGGGAATTCCAGGCCTCCACCATGGTTCGGATTCCACGTTAAACTGTAGGTCCTCCATTTCATCTCACAATCACCCTACCATTACACATTAGCGTAAGTGCGTATAAACCGAACGGGTAGTAAGACGCGGTGCTAATAATTATTGTTAATAATTGTATATTTTATATTTCATATCATTAAACTAGTTAATTAAAGATTAGAAACACATCTCTCGTATTATTTAAATGTGTTCGTGTGCTCCCATCCTCTATAAACTCGCGACCGGTCATAACATATTTATAATTTTTTTTTAAACTGTTTGTCAGTAAACTACCCTTAAATGAACTTTTACACCCCAAAACTAGTATATAGTATTGTTTGTCATTCTGCACGCTCCTCAGATTACGAGATTTACATTTTAACAAAAATCATCGAAATATTTAACGTTCGATTTAGTAATTAATATAACAACTAGAAATTATTTAGAATAAAAAATTAAAATAAATTATGGCAACTGGGTAAATATAAACTGTTAAGTGGAGCCTAGGGTACGTTCCATACCTGCCATACCCTAGATCGACCACTGCAGTCTTGGTGGAGTTGGAATTGGTGGTATACTGGTTGTGTCGGAAGTGAGAAGTATATAGGTGCATGCTAGATTATTAAATATTATTTTTAATCAAAGCTGTGCGCGTTTGGATGTAAAATACTACATTAAGGTCCTAGTACAAATAGACAAGTAGTGAATGATATTTTAGAAATATCATATAATTTCTCAGATATGTAATCTACCTGTACCTACTTGCAAAATATAGCTTTCTTGACATATGCCACTATATAAACAAATAGTTGTTTTAAAATACTATATATATATATANTATATATATATAGTCGAACAATTTATACACTAGAGCTGAGTCGCTTAATTTGTTTTACTAGCAAGCAAAGTGATATGTTCATTATCAAATGGCGGGTCGAATCAACTCAATAAATATAAGACACTTTAATATATAGTCGGAACCGTACAGTTGGTAGGTGCTTCCTTTGGGGTTAATTCGCCCTCTCTTTCCAAAAAGATCACCCATAACTCATTTTTATATTCCTAGACCAGGGATTGATGGAACTTTTCCAACCAGTATTCCACACAGAGGACTTGCTGAATTATAGACTAGTCTGTTGTGTCACCTATTATTTACGTTTTTTAATGAGTCATTAAAACAGAAATTTTTTTAATTTCCACATCTTAAATTGTTCAGGCTAAACGTATATTTGTTGCCCTAATGGGTAATGATGAGGAAGGAAACATTTTAGAAATAATGTACCCACATTTGCTTGGAAGGATAGTGGAGAAGCCCTTTTAAAAAAAACACCCTCTGTAGACCCATCTGAAATTTGAACCCCGTTATCCTCGTAATCAGCATACCATTCTAATATTAGTTTGACATATTGCTTTTGGTCGTCTTTTATTATATGTTCGGTTCAAATCGTGTTGTCCTCAACCGCACAAAAGATGCACTTAAGTACGAGCCAATACGATTTATAGCCGTTGACTTCAAAAAGTACTGTGTGGCATGACGTGACTGTCGACCTTGTATTGACTTCAAAAAATTATACCACGCTCGGAAAATGATTGTACAATGTTTAATTTTTTCCATGTCGGCGTACCACACAAAGCGCGTTCGCGTGCCATAGATTTGCCATCCCTGGCCTATACTGACATCAGGATCCACGAGCCCTCACAGGTAAAACCATCACACTCATACAAAAATAGCTTAATTAGTACAAGTAAGAGTAACTGAACTGGTAGTGAAATTTGGGGGAATAAAACCAATAAAAACATCTCACCTCTTTTGGTGTCTGTCTTGGTGGTTCATTTACAAGCCAGGTGTCAAACGCATATTTACGTTCTTTAAGACTTGACATGTTAATACAATTATTTAACTAACACTAATACTTATTACATTAGCAACAATAAACGAGCCACTAGTATTATAACACTGAATCCCATATCCAAAACTACACACCCTTTCACTACACTCATCACAATGGGGGAGCTGTTCAAATTTTGTAAATGGTTTCAAAATGTTCATGGCCGCAAAATAATGCTTTGCGAAATTAGGTGTGTTAAAAGGGAGGATGGGGGAAATCCAGGTATTCGGCCTACATAAGCTGCCGACTTAATTTCTGACAATTATTGTATTTTTATTTAGGCTGCTCTTTCCGCTTGCTGATTCATAAATTAAGTAAGATCTCACAATTGATAGCAAAAATGTTTGCCTACTTTTCTCGTACCCCAAAACTCGACTCATACCAAGAAACATCCTTTGTTCCTTAATTCATGTTTGAATTTAGACAGCAAAAAAAAAATAAGTATTTTAAATGTTGGCAGAGATAATTTTACAATCGGAAGTTCTACCAGTGGCATCTAGAAGGTAAAATTTTAAAACAGTAATTAACTAGTATTTGGTTGAAGGCATTTACATTTAACTGAAGTAAAAGTAAAAAGCTATACTTCGTTAAATTGTTTGTATGTATACATGGACATGCCTTCAGGGTGGTCCAACAAATTCAAGGGGGGGTCTGGACCCCTAGGTCCCACACGCTTTTTACGCCCTTGCTTAAACTTTATAGCTTTTCATACAAAATACTTGGAAAGTATAATACCTATGGTATATTCTTTGGTTTGTAAAACCGGAGGAAGATTAGGGGTTTCAATTTTTTTTTTATGGATCAGCCCGCTTTAAACAATATGCCTATGGAAATATATTGTTTTAGCGTAAATAATCTGAGCTTAAAATAAATGTTTGTATATCTCCTTTACCCTTGAGAATATATTTTAAGGTGAAAGGATGCCAGAATGAAGGTTCATTGTTTAATGATCAGGTTTATGTGTTGTATTAAGGTTAACTCCTTAGTATCTGATAGTTACCAAAGTTACTAATACTACATAAATATATTCATGCATAAAGTCATATGATCTTCCGATCTTAGTATTAGTGGTGGTGGAACCGGGGTTGAGTACAAGTGTANTCTTCCGATCTTTGGTAGATGGTATGAAATGAGTGGTGGTGGAACTGGGATTAGGAGGTGAGTACAGGTGAAGCATTACCATCGATGGGAAAATATTGCCTCTCACTCCGTGTAAAAAGTTATTCCCCCTTTATATTAATTTCACTCCCTCTGAGATGGAAGCTAATGCAGCTATATGCACTCGAATCAAAATAAATTTAAAAAACAAATTGCAACATTATTTAGTTTGGTTGAATTGTTATATTTATTTCAAAACTATAAAAAGTGTTGGTAAGTAAATGGTATGACAATCTCCCAAGCTCTTTATTTAGACCGACATCCAATCATCTGTCGAGTGAATCAGGATCGATTCAAAATGTGATAACAAGAAATCTTAAAAGAGTTGTTTTTCGTTCTATTCTGTATGCAAACCGTCGAGAAGAGATTTTCCTTAAAACTTTTAAATTCTCATTCTATAGGTATTTTAATGATTTTCTTTCAGCTAAATGTATGAAGATATTTTGAGAACTGTTGTAATTCTAATGAGCTTTATAACTCGGCCATAAATAGTTTATAGAAACATTCAAATTTCAAATATCTTCTAGTTGAGGGACCATACCATATAAAACTTCTCAGGGGTTTATATTTTCGTTAGTTGTTTGAAATTTTACATATAATGGTATTATATTCATCTATTAATATGTTTATAGCTGCCCTCGTATATCTTTAACATAAAAAAATTGTTTGTGATAATAAAAAGGAAAAAACATTCAAAATGTTTGTAAAATGATATAAAGTTTAAATATGGTAAACAAGAGTATTAACATCATTGCCGCGTAACCGATAACGGTCCTCTTTTTTCTACGTCATCAACTGGCAGCTTTTATCCAGTGGTCATATTTGTTTTCAGCAATTAAGACCACTTTTAACGTTCTCTGGCTTTTAATAATTAATTTGAATTAAACAGCAAAAGAAAACTTCAATATCAAGCAACTAATGAAATGGTTATTCTCATAACCAAAATCTAACAATTTTAAAATACACTATAACATTGAATTATCTTATAAATAAAGTTAATAAAACCACGTGCGTGAATCAATAAGTTGAAGAACAAAATATTTTATAGTTGAGTACTATTGATTTGTATTTAGGCGTGTCTATGCTACCCGTTAATAATTTTGTTACAAATTTTAATAGTACAGTATCTTTTTTGAATATTAATTCAGCTAGTTAGTAATATGTGTGTTCTTTTGCGAATATTATTTCGGTGTGTGAGCGTGATATTCTCGGAAAATAAACGGTTCTTTGGCGATCTTTGAATAATCATTTATCTAATATAACATTAAAGCGTGTGATAAAATAGCGAGTGTTTCTCAGTGATCGATATACATTATTCGAAAATTTAAGTGTATCAAGACTACCAAATAAATCTTTTAGCCCCAAGATTGTGTTGTGTTGCCCTCTAGGCTAAACCTCGAGTCTTAGAATTTTTATAGTAGGCCTATTCCAAAAAAAATCTGTGAAGTGTAATAAAAATTACTTGCGAGGCGAGTCTTTCATCAGTGTTGATTAAATAAATACCAGGCTAAGACTTCAAGTTATAAGTTATTGTATTTTTATTAGAGACTTTGTTACACCTGTTTAAGAGGAGTGAATCTAAAATAGATTTTTGTTAATTCCATATTGTGTCCCGCACAACAACGTCGGTAAGTTTGTTTGTTTATTAATTGTTTTTTACAAAATCATGAATATAACAGTAATTTATCATAGATTTTCGTACAACTTAAGTCTCAAGTTTTCTACATGGTTCTTTAATTTCATTTTACATTGTCCATGATTATGGTATTTTTATACCGAAACATGCTGGAAGAATATAAATCAGCATCATTCTAATGGCTGATTATCACAAGGAGTAATGGGATTGAACCAAGATAAGGCTTAGATTTTATAAATAACCTTAAAATAAAAATTATCATATTTTTCAAAAACGTTGTAACGAGAACATTTTCATTCGTTTATTAAACCTTATTGGGAGATGCTAACCCACTCATTCAATTTTATTACCTAATTTACAACACTGTTGATCTTTAAACTTTGTTTTTGTCCTTAATTTGTTGTATCCAAGATTTGTAAATAAATTTTAATATTTTATATGTGTATTTTAGCCTTGTCGTCAACCCATGTTTTAATTCAGTTGATGTTATATCACTTTATTGAAATTATATATATATATATATATATGTATGCCATTTTGTAGTTCATTAAAAGCAAAATAAAATCAATCTTTTGAATATTAAAAGTTACTTAATTCATATACCAATTTTAAAACTATCTAATCCATTCAATTGGAAAGCTATATATGTTGTTATAGCTATTCCTGAGTTTTCTATCAAAGTTCTAAGTTTATTAACACTCCTTACTTTAAACGACTTTAGAATGTTTTCTGATACGCATTATTATTATTATTATTATTATTATTATTAGCACCGCTTCTTACTACCCGTTCAGGTTGTACGCACTTACGCTAATGTGTAATGGTAGGATGATTGTGAGAATAAATGGAAGACCTACAGTTTAACATGGGGTCCGAGCCACGGTGAAGGCCTGGCATTCCACAAATTCACAAGTTGTGATTAATACACGTCTTGTCAAAGGTGAAGGAACGGTTTGGCAATCAGATAAATTGGTGCTGGTACCGTGGAATGAACCCCGGACCCCAGCACAGAAGTCTGACACTTTAACCCTAGACCACCAGGTCACCAATATGTTGTAACACTGTTAAAAAGGTTTATGACTGTTTTTTTCTTCTATGTGTAGTAATAGACATTCATATTTTTCACATTTATAATGTTGTTAATAATACTAACATTAACACACAAAAAAGGTTTTAATAAAAAATTATTTATTTATTACAATAAAAACTGATATGGGATTAAATGTTATTTTTTTAAATGATATTCTTGAAAAAATTCATAATTAATACTAGGCCATAAACATATCAAGGTCAACAATATATAGAAAATGAATAAAACAGTCCTAAGGTTTCTTGTATAGACCTAAAATTTGACTGTCATAAGGGACAGCTGCTAAACACATGTTTGTGCAGATCATATGGTTCGGCGTAGGGATACATAATTAGGTCTAGTAACTTTTCAGTGATGTCAGCTATCAGCTGGAAGCTGTCAGTCAGCACCAAAGAAGTCGTGTGAAAGGTATAGCTGCAGTCTAGCGGCAGATTGAGAAACTATCTCGCCTACTACTTCAGAGGCGCTAAATTTGAATTAACGTAAGACTAAGGTCTTCATACTTTACCTTTGAGTTTTTCTCCTTAATAACTTTCACTTTTATTGTTATTACCTTTCTTTTGTTTTATCCTTTTACGCTGGTTTAATCCAAATGCTAGTTGTTTTCTCTGTTTCCAAGAGTAGTGAAATTATTCCTCTTTATAAAACACACACAAAAGAAGGTGTGATTACGTCTCACACTCCTCAATCTCACGAATGAGCTTACACACGCAGATTATTTGCTACTTTACGCTTGAAACCATTATATTCTAATTTCTTTACATCGTTGGTTTGGGTATTCCATGAACGAGAAGCTGAAACTGTGAAAGAATTTGAGTAATTATTGGAATTATGGAGATGAATGAATAAAGTTGAGTTTTATTGTGATCGAGTGTTAAAATTATTATTAGAGTTGAGTGAGCGTATACGTGACGAAATATATTGTGGGAAATTAAAAATAAATAGTTTCTTTGTTTATAAGGCATAAAATTTTCAAAAAGAAATCTAGGAGAGAGCTTCCGAACACCCTAGGCTTGTAGATCACATACCAAAAAAAATTGCTAACTGTCCCCTTTCACAAATATGGTTCTTCCATCTATAAATTAATAATAAAATATAAACGTACATTGTTTACCAAAAAAGTTTTTATTTTATTATCCTTCCGACCATACTTGATGACAAAGAAAGGCATAAAAAAGTACTACCAATGGAAAAAAACTCCTTATATACTTTCAAAAGTCATCCAGGATTTAAAACTTTACACTGGAAACACATCCATACCCCTCTCAATTGAGCCCCCCTCCCAGTCCTCCCCTTCCCCACACACACTTCCAAAAAGCATTCTGAGCCCCTCTCAACATTACTCACCCTTCACTAATTTTCACGCTTTTGAGAGTAATAAACCTTGGCCTAACCGGTATTCAAATCAACACAGGCCCTCATAGTTTATTGGACAGCTCTCTAAAGTACAAAATAATCCGGTTTTCCACAGAAAGAGCCTTATCTGATATTTAGAAATAAACATACAGCCGATTGGAAAATACTTTTATTAGATCCATTCCTTTTTGTTATTGAAACGTTTTCTTTATTTGTTAATTATAATACAAACAGAACGCTTATTATCATGTAGAAGGCATGAAAAATTTGCTGTAACTGCAGTAACAGATTAAAATTTTTTGCGCATATAGGCATAATTATAATATCCCCCCCCCCTTAATTCAAGGGCTTTAGATTAGGGGTTTCGTAGGAAAGAGATGGGCGGGGGGGG
>CABFOV010003951.1:25706-45684 GCA_902141375.1 Timema poppense | reverse complement strand
AGTTAGTATTCGAGAAAAGATTTTTACGAAAGAAAATCAAGCATGTACACACCATAAACGTAATTATTAAAAACAAAATATTAAAATAAAAATAATGTTATCCAAAATGTGTCGCCTCCAAAAGCCACCACCCCTAGGCCCGTGCCTGGTGGGCCTATAGTGTAAATCCGCTTCTGGCTCTAAGTCACTTTCAGCTGTGGTGGATTGGTATTAGCTTGAAATGGGTGTCATTATTCACTAATAATCGGTGAGTCTATCTACGATCAAAATGTAGATATCGTAGCGGCGGTGGTGTTGCTTTGCCTAGTAGAAGGTTTCTGCATAGATCCGTTATGATTCGTTAGATAAACGTGCTTTACTATCCAGTCTGTCAACATTCGTCGACTCATGTAATCTGATCTAAATCCGGACACAGTTAAGTCAAATGGAAATAACAATAGGATTGAGTCGTGAGTTTGTTATTTGTTTTAGTTTAAGGCTGTGCGGAAATAATAGGGAGCAGCACTAGTATGATACACACTGTGACGGTATTTAAACTCAACTTGACCACATATCCTTCCTATTATTCTCTGCTGCGAACTGCAATCATATAATCTTTCTTATTGGCTTTATTTCGCAATGTTTTGACTATAAGGAAGTTTAATTTTTTTGTTTGTTTAAATTAATACACGAAATGTTTATCTTTACTCAACTGCATTCTTTAATCTTATATTTTAAAGTACTGGTAAGAATATATAGTATAAAGTTTCATTTCTTTAGTAAGACATTACATTTTTAATCGCAATTTTGTACTTGGCATAGTTGTAAGGACTGGGGGATACCCTGATTTTGGTAGGAAGAATAGTATCTGGTCGTTATTAACAAAACTTTATTATATCGATGCATCAAGTCATGTTAACTGAAGCTGCCACTTTAGATCAATATTATTAATACCTACCTATAAAAAACGCTAATAATATGGTAAAATGAATATTGACCCAAAAAAATATGTTTTAAGTTTTCTAAACTTTTCAACTAAAATATTAATATAAGCCAAATTATAGGAAATTTAATGTTTTCTAGCACTCATACACATAAAATAAGCAAAGTCTCTACTAAAACAAATGTGATTTTATTCATTTATAAAACTCACTTAATTACTAGTTCTAGGCTGTCTTATAGAGAGACATATTCTTTTCGTCTGTACTAATCGTTCAATTATTTCTAACCAAAATAACAATAGTAGAGATTTTTATTTATTACTATATAAAAGGTTGGTTAAGCTCTTGGTTTTTTTTTTGTTTTGTTTAAAACACAAATATTGGTCATGGAAAAAAGAATCTCACACTAAAATATTCCCTACTCATTTGAGATGTTTTGACAAAATAGTTCAAAATATTTTTAATCAAGATAATAATTACTCATTTACAAAAATTTTTGTTACCTAAAAAAATAAATCTGTAGTATAGGTAGGTTACTCTTGTTAACACTTCATGGGTATTAATAAAAACATTAAATCACCATCGGGCTAGACCTAGGTGTCTTAACTATTCTAGGAAAGTTTCATTAACACAAATAAGTCAACTTTTTCTTTGTGCCCTAACCAATATGTATAGATATAATATTAATATGGTTTTGGTGTTTCCAAGTAATAAGTTGTGCTTTGAATAGATAATTTAATGCCCAAATATTCAGTTAATCAATTTTATTGATATTCCAATTATATTTGTTCCTGAAAGTTTGTAAAAGATGGGGATCATTATATTGGTGCAATAGGCCTATTTTCCTAATAGGTTAAAACTTTGTGTGAACTTAATTGTGTTTTACCAGGCACTTTGATTTAAACAGACATTCAGAAAGAATATTTTGCTCTGAGATGTTAGAAAGGTGTGTCACTATTGGTTTTCTATCCGATGAACCATAAAGAACTTTGTTTATCCAGTAAACTGGTCGAGATTGAAAGGATTTTGTAGACAGCTCAGAGTTTTACACTCTGTATTGATTTTTTAATACGTTGACAGGCTTATGTGGTTGAACATCTTCACAAGAAATCAAATTGGGGGAATTCCGCACAATGCTATGCAATATGGCGGAACATTATCAGTTTAATTAGATGAGTTTTCTAATATATTTTTTAATAATATTTGTTTCGCTAAAGTCGAAAAACTTGTGTATGTTGTTGTGTGTATAAGTACTATAAAACATTAAATTTAGAATAATTTGACACAAAAAAAACCTGTCCTCGATTCTTACTGTCCACGCCCTGTCGGCAAACACACTATTCATAGGACGCATAGAGGTTTATAAGAGATATATTCCAAACTAACACAGTGTTCAGCTTACAGAGCTCTGATCCTTAAATCCTTACATTTCTATAGAAGTTTGATCAACTTTAACTTTCTAAGGACTAGCCGATACAGCCTGCTAAGGACTACCAATCACAGCAAAGTAAATAGGTGTATGTTCATTGAAATAAAAGCGCCAATGGCAGTGAAAGGATCTTTCGCTATGGAAATAAATACAAAATAAAATTATGATAGTTCTATGCACGAAGCTATTTCAAAAATATTTTTATGAAATTTTTTAAACACCGGAAAGCATGGTGTCTTGGAATTAGTTTTCTGAGAAATACTGGTACCATGTTCGCAGAAAGTGGCATCATTTTGATACCCATTAGTATTCTAGTAATTTCTGCTACACAAATCACATCTGCTTGTTCCATGCTCTAGGGTCTAGATAATTTTCTTTCCAGGAGTTTATTTGGATGTTGGTAATCTCTGACTTTCTCATTGGTTTGCACAGGATATGGACTTTGTAGATGTGATTTTTCTTTTACTATGGAATATTAAGGACTATACACATACAGAGCTTATGGACTTAGTAGATGAGGATTAATGCCATGCTTAAAAATACATATTCATTTGAATGATAAACTAATATTTGATCATTGTAGAGCACATGCTGCAACCACATGTACAACTTACACTATAAAAATATGTATTTTCATGTGTACCTAGCTAAGATGATTGCTTTTAACTATTGTTTTTTACTCTCTATTGATTATTTTGAACTTCACGGTTAAATAAAGTTGATTTAAATAGGGTTTATATTTTAAAATTGAACACTCAAGTAGGTAACATATTTGAAATCAGTTTAGTGCATTATATTTTTTATTTAGGTTATAGCCTCACAAATTTAAATGGGATTAGATCATTCCCCATATAAAATGCTTTTTGCTTCAATTGGTAGAACATAAGTTACTTGAGAAAGTAAAGAATGTCACTTTTAAAAAAAGTTTTTTTAATAAGTTTTAAAAACACACCAACTAAATAACATTATTAGGGTATAATTATAATAAACTCATAAAAATAATTGACAAATTTATACTATATGTGTAAAGTACACCAAATATCAGGTATTTAAGGTACTTTTTTATTCCAAACAAAAGTCCATACCTTATAATATATTTTATATGCAAAAAAATTATTTATCGATTAGGAAGCAGAAAAAAAACTTGCCTAATTCACGAGATACCTATCAGCAATAGTTTGTAACATGGCCAGATAAGAGACTTAACTTGTGAACATGTGAAACACTTCAAACTATATCCCAAAGAATACTTATGGTTTTTACAAACACCCAACCACATCTCACCTTTTTTTGTTGTTGTAGCAAACCCCTCTTTTGCAAGACACATTTGTATTTTTGTCTTATTTTAAGAATAATTGAACACTTACTAATGAATTTACACAATGTAGGCTCATATATAAGGCATTCACGAGCTAAGTTTACCTTAATGACAGCTCGAAATGTTACTAGAAGTAATCCCTAATATATCCCTACGCCAACAGCTGACATCTATCACTTGGGATGACTGTAATGAAAACAGATAATAATATATTAATGTGATAGTTAACCACAGTAATTTAGGCCAATATTATTTATATATTTATTTGAGGTCAGACACAAAGTTTATTTATAGTTTTATTTCCCTTAAACAATATTAACACCACTTTCACAAAAACTTCTAACGAACATAGCCTCAAAATGGCGACTGACGAATTTAAACCATATGATTGAACATAACGGTAAACAAGTTTTTTACAATGATGCGGACACGCAGTTGATGAAAATACTTTATTTAGTTAAATATTTCAAAATATGATAAAATAATCATAAAATCATGTATTGTATGTAAAAAAATGACAACAATTTTCTCTTTTCCAAGTAAATACGATGCCTGTATTAAAAGGTATTGATGTATGCACTATATTACACAAAATCAGTAACGTTCCAAAACGAAAAATAAGTACTTTTAATTATGTTTAAAATATTGTTTCGAGTTGGACAAAAAGATATTATTTAAAAATATGAAATAAAATGAGAAAACTTAAGTTTAAGTTATTTTAAATGTAATATATAACATGTAATTAAAGATCTTTACATTTATAACAAAACTGTGATCTTTTACAAGTGTTGGCAACCCAAAACCTAAACATATGATTTTCGAACTGTCATCCAGGTAAAAACCTATCGTGAATGGAATATAAGTATCCATTCCAGCCAAACCGTTTACATTTCCTAAACTCATGTGTCAAAAATTTGATATTACAAAAATGAATCAAAATGTAGGGGTTCTGTGGGATGCACCTTTGTCGTGGAGTGGAACAATTTTAAATTTGGTCTACCTGGTGTATCCAGTGTTTTTATGACATAACTATATGCCATTTTTAAATCTTTGTGCTTTGTATATCGTAATTGTCACCATTCTGTTTTCATCTGCACGGATTCCATGAGTGCTCTGTTGGCAATATCCACTTTGTTCTCCTGGAATCCACTCTTGCAGATAATATGAGCAAATTTTTAAAATAGGTTTATTAAGCACCTGGCTCACCATATGCTGGATTCTGGGTCATGCTGGTCTTTCAGGAAATGAACTGGTGAACCAGACAGCCAAGGAGGCGAGCTTGGGTGTCATGTTTATAGACCCAAAGGGCTATATTTGGCATTAATAGAGGACCCACCTCCAGTGTGTGAGCTTTGTGAAGCTCCCCTTAGTGTGTACCACATTTTGGTGGAGTGTCGCAAGTATGCCCCTATTCAGCAGGCTCTTAATTTTAAATGTGACCTTTGGTTTTTATTACGCGACAGTGCAGACAGTCATTTGTTTACTCGATTTTATAAGCCAGGCAAATCTTATAACTTCCATTTGAGTTGCTTTTTATAAAGCATATCTCATATTAAGTTTATTTTTAATATATTTAGCAAAGTTTGGTGACCTGGCGGTCTAGGGGTTAAGGTGTCAGACTTCTATGCTGGCGGCCGGGGTTCAATCCCCGGTCCCGGCAAAGATTTTACCCTACCATTACACATTAGCGTAAGTGCGTATAACCCGAACGAGTAGTAAGACGCGGTGCTAATAATAATAATTTAGCAAAGTTTAATGTGTTTGTTTTGTCTTTTTAACATACTATATTCTAATATGTTAGTTTTGTTATTTTAACATATTACTTTTTTAACATGTTTGTCTTGTCCCTTTAACGTGTTATATTTTAATATATCTGTTTTGTCTTTTTAACCAAGTGAATAAAACTGCAGCTTTTTAAGCAGGTGTAACACTTATATTGTTTTCCAAACAAGGATTTTATTATGTTTTTCCATGGCTCTAATGACCTTTATGTGTCGACTCGCCTATTAAAATTCTTACCTAACCTACCAACCTGACCTTTCATACATTAATCGATTAAAATTTTGAATAATATTGAATTATTTTTACTTTATTGTTTACTAGGTACCTGTTTGGGTTGTATGCATATATATGATAGTTACTTTAATGGGGTAATAATTTGGAAGTATTTTAGAGGTAATGTAACTTTTTACATTTAAGGAAAGTGGAAAACCATTTAGGAAAAATCACCTTCGGTATACCCGAGCAGGATTTGAACCCCAATCTCAATGTCAGCAGGCCAGTCGAACACGACAGTGACACCATTTTGATGAAATTTACAACTTAATGTGTGGGAAAATAATACATATAATGGAAAGGATCACGAGTCAGGCAACACACAGGTTAGACAAATATTTACATTTATATGGGGGGGGTTTTGGTGATTTTAGTGAGTTCCCCTTTTAATTATATATTTATTAAAAATTATCAAATATTAATCTTGGTATCGTTCTATTTGCTGTCTCTTTGGGAGTATAGTAATAACATTGAAGCATATAAATATAGTGATATAACAGATAAGAAGTGTCTGAAATGTGCAATATATTGTGACCTATTAACGTACCAATATTACCATAATTGATTTATTACATTATTTTCCAAACTTTCTTCAGTCACGTATACCCTTTGGAGCTCTTCATAATAAAAATAAAACCAGTACCTACTACTTTTAAACCGGTGTTTAAAATATTAACAAAGCTTGAACTAGGCAAAACCATATTAGAGAGAAAGGCACCACGTCAAAATCTATGTTAACATGTTTGTCATGTTTAACTTACTGTCATTAAAAATCTACATTATTGTTAATAAAACTCAGTGGTACAACACATACCCCTTGAAATTATTTCCTGTGGCAGCCCTGCCAAATTACAGCATGCGTCCCTTCACAAATTTTTATGGGGCCTGCAGTTATAGCTACTTATCTAAAAGTCAGCAGCACCAAAGAATCCACAGGGCTACTGTAGCTAACACGCTAGTTTCGTGCTGAGCTTGTCTGCCAAGGATGGGAAGATCAAGGTTGGAATCTCGGTCGAGTTAACTGCGGGTGGTTTTTCTTAAATGGCTTTCCACTCTCCCTACACACAAATGCAGGTTCACTTTCTATAAATTCAACCTTCCCAATTCCTGACCCATTAGCGTAATTAATACTTAAGCGTATAACCTGAACAGGTAGCAAGACGTGGTGCTTAAAAATAATAAATAAATAATACATGTGAGCGCCTTTACACTTATAAATAATCATTCAATGTCTTTTGTTTTGTTTTTTAATTGTAGGTAAATATTATTTGAAATTATTTAAGGAGCTTTAAGAATGGCTGCAGAAGATGAAACAGCTGAAAAAGCCACAATCCTTAGTACAACTGAACCAGATGAGAATAAAATGTCATGGGTTGAACAAGCTACCAAAGAACAGCAGTTTTTTTATGAATCATTGGGTGATCGAGACTGGGACTCATACATGATATCGGAATGGAATTTACTGGAGAGAAATATAGGGCATGCTTTGTACGGATCTCCAAATGAACTTCCAGACAGTGAGAAGAATGAGGAAACAGGGTACGACAAAAATAAACTTGAACACATCAAAAATATTTGCACAGTCATCAAAGAACAGAATGTTTTCCGCGTTAAAACAAATAATGATATATTGGTTGCGGTTGTATTTGTTTTTCTTAATCGTAATGGTCATTGTGATCATACACCTGTCTTCAGAATCCCAAAGTATGATAGTAAATTAGAAAATTGTTACCTATTCATTGATTCAAATAGTCGAATTTACAAAGGATGGAAAGACTATTTAAATAACAATCAATTGCCTCAATGTATGTGCTGCTACCCTAAAGGTGGTGTTTATATAGGGGATGAGAATGACAAAGTTTTGATTAACTTTGGTAAAACTCCTGCATGTAAGATCACAAAAAAATTGTTAAATGCTTTGGATGGTGCAAACTCAGCAGTAGCAGTTGGGAGTACTTTAGTTGGTTTGGCATCTCTCGCATGTATCCCAGTAGCTGCACCTATCCTTTTAGCAAGTAGTATCAGTGGAGTGACAAGTTTTATTTATGGTACAGGAAGATCTGTTAGCACTCTGGTTGATAAAGGAAATCATGGCCAGAGTATTGGTTTGAAAGATAGTGAAGCTCGGAGTTGCTATCTGACTATAGTCGGCGGAGCTTTAGGTATGGCATCTGGGGCAGGGGTAAAGTTGGTGTCCCGGATGGCACAAAATGGGGAGGTCATGTCTAAGGCAGGCAGGATTCTAGTGACAGCACTCAACATGTCATCTCTGGCTGCTAATGGGGCTGGTGTTTTAAACAGTCTTATCTTGATGCATGAACGATACAAGTCTGGTGATTTAACAAACCTAGAAATATTTCAGTTTGCATCACAAGTTCTCTTCTTCACCAACTCTTTGATAAACATTAAGACAGCGAATGCTATCATCAAAGATAATCAGAAAGTTGTATTGAATGAGTTTGAGGCAAGTCTCAGGAGCAACAAACATCGAAGAATGTACCGCAGGCTTGCTATGAATACTCGTGGAGAACAAGATGCAATGCACGGAGATGCTAAAATCATCAAAGCCATTACACACATTGAGAATCCTGATGATTTCTTTGCAAGTCTTGTCAAAGTTAGAAAAGAGTTTCATGATAATAACACAAAGATATCTTTCACAAATGAAGGCCATGTGGAGCTAAATGAACATATTCATGTTGATCCAGTTAAATTTAATAAAATGCATGCAACTGAAAGGCAAGTAATTCTTAAAGCAACTAAAAATCTTTGTGATGGGTCTTTGACACATGAAGCATTTCATGAGTTGGTGGAGCCCATTAACAATAAACACTCAACTCTCTCTAATAATACAAATAATGTAACTTCAGTTCGAGCTAGAACAGAAGTTTCAAAATCTCCTCTAAGTAAAATAATGGACACCTTGTCTTCAGATGCCACGAGTTTTGCTCGTGTGATGGGGGATTTAGCACAAACTCACTACAATGATGTTTGCATCATTGCCTTAAAAGTAGCTATGCTAATGAACTCAGAGAATATTGTTGAAATTATTAAAATAGTTAAGTTTGTGAGACAGTTTGTACAGCAAATATCAAGCGAAATGGAACAAAAATATCAAGAGGATTTAAGAAAAGCAAAGAGTTCCCTTGGGGAAACATTCAATCAAGAAGAATTTGACCATAACTATAACATTTCGGGCAATAGAGCCAAACACTTTATGACCACAATTCTCCACAATTATAAAACTTGTATGGAATTATGTTTCATGATAAAATCTGCATATCAACGTTTTTATTCAATGCATTCCACAGGAGACAGAACCCATAAAATGGAACTAGAACCTCATTCTCGGACGCCAGGTGAGAAACAAGAATATATCAATGAATCCCAAGTTGTACCAGAGCACTTTATTGATAAAAATGTATATGATTTGGAGAAATACTCTGGTCCTAGTCCTAGGAGATTCAAATCTTTTAATGAAGACGAATACCCATACTTTAAACACAGAGACTTCTCTGCATCCCCAGAGTTGTCTGATGAGGAGTGTTTCAACATTGCTGATGAGTTGACAGGGATTCTCATTGACAAATATAATTCCAACTTGTCAAGGGATGGTCCTATTGTGTTTGTCACTGTCACTGACCCAAACATTTTAGTCAATGCAGTCATGATTGTCAGCCATGAAGAAGACCAAATGGTTGCTGCTAATGTATTTTATTATGATATTTAATTTCTTTCTTAATATTATTATTATTATGGAATGTTGACGCTTAAAGTAGTCTACCAGTAGTACACAAGTGCCTTAGATTGTGCACACTTACTTTTAATTATATTTGTGGTATTTTCAAAGACTTTATATATTTGTTTAACTATGCTTGTATTACAATTCTATGAAACATCTACATAGCTTTATGTTCCTAGTCTAAATCAAAAATTAATTGTCATGACTTTCTTGAAAAATGAAATATTAACATCTATTATCACTTTTGCCAAATGAAATATCTTTAAAATATCAAGTTAATAACTTAGATGGCATTGTTATTTTGGATGTGAAAATTTTAGTTGTAGCATTAACTTAGTAAAACAGTTCAGTAAAACACTAGCCTACTATATTTTTTGATAAAGGCAATAATGCCAAAATATATCAAAACTATGTTTGTATTTAAATGTGTTTGTGACTTTCTACTATAGAAGCCAGAAAAAAGGAAGTCACATTTTGTGCATTGGCATATTCCCACATTTTTTATTCTTTCCCTAGGTGCACTTTCTTCACTCAATGTTCACCCAATTAGGGTCATTATTATAGTCGGACTTATTATGCCTCAAGTGCGGCGCTGTACTAAATACAGGATATAGCCTACTTAAATCTGAATGGAATGGACCAGTTTCACATATGAAACTGGCCAATTTCGTTCTGATATAGTGGTGTTTAGGCGTACTAATAAACATACAGTTGATTCATCTTACTGGTGCAAGCCACAAAATTACACACAAAAATTACTACCTAAATAAATTAGTAGGAGCACCCAGGTAATGTGTTTCTTTGCTTAGAAACAAATAGAAAAAAATATTTATTTTTTAAATATTGTTTTCTTCCAACCAAGTTTCTAACACATTTTTGAAACAAAACTCTTCAAAAATTTAAAATTTCAGCTTTGAGGTGCACATGTATGTGCACAGGGGCTACTAATATAAAAACTTCAGCCTTCTGTGTGCGATAGATATCATGCAATGCTCATGACAGACAAATAAACTCTTCATTTTATTAATATCAATAAGATATATATTGTCATGCTTTAAGATATATTTTCCCAATTTCTCTTTGGTTTATTGTGGCATTCTATGTATAAAGCTCAAAATAGATTTAATAATTTTATTTGAAATATAAATAAATTGTTAATATCAACTGTTTAAAACCAGATAATAGTTCTCTAAGCTCTCTTTAAAATATTGATTAGTTTCACATGGATATTACATACTTAACATCTTTTAAAAATGAGGGAGTTTATAAAAATTCACAAATTTCTAAAATATTAGCTTCAATGTAAAATCAACTTTTTATTAATTTATTACTTTTAATATAACGACATAAATGTGGATGAGTATTTTTCATATGTATATTGTAGGCCTATTTCATCTGTTAAGGTTACTTTAAAATTGTTTTATTAATTAATGGATGCAATTTTTCATGAAATGTTGATTAAATATGAGTATATATACTTACTTGTGTCTTAGAATCTAGTTGACACATTCTTTGGAATCAATCTCCATACTGCGCTAAGTGTTCATTGTCTTTAAATAATATATTATATAGTTTAAGCAAGTAAATTTAATGTCTTAGATTAATAAAATCCATTGATAACAAGAGATGCCTTCTTAACACATTGATAGAAAACAATTGAATACACAGCCTCAATTAAGCTTTGATAGAAATTGTTATTATTATTGGATGTTTCTGGGCATTACAAAAACTATTCTTCGCGATGTGATATCATCTCTATTTCTTCAACCTTAAAATAAAATCGTTTGTAGGGGCCAACTGTTTCTGTGTTAAGATAACTTGCTTGGCTTAATGCTATCCCAAGGTTTGCTGTTAAGTTACTAACTTTACTGTCAAGTATAGAATCCATCCCACAATCGCTAGCCTTCAATCAAATTTGCATTAAAATCACAATCAACAAAATGCAAAATAAAACATCAGACACAGTTGGTGTCTTACTGCCTCTTTGTGCTACCTGCAACATACACTAATTTAAAGTCACATAATAAGGAAGCTGAATTCAAAAGGAATGTATCAGCATCCACTTGAAGAAATCATGGGATATCCACACATTATAACTTATTATTATTAGGTGTTCTGAAGTACATTTCTTTTGTCAAGGAACTAAAACTGCCAATGTGCCTTTTTCTTTCACCCTTGCCTTGTAAAATGCCGTGCATAAGACAGTTCCTCCTAGGGATTTGTCCGATCCAATTTGCTTTGTACTAAAGCATCACATCCCAAATGGTTCTCTTCTCATCCACTCTTCTTAGTACTTCATTTGTCACCCTGTCTGTCCACCTGATGTTCTCAAGTATTTTCCACCAAATTTCAAAACTCTCAAAGTATTTCTTTCCCATTTTCCTGAGAGTCCACGTTCCTGCTCCATATTAAAAATAGAAAAAATAAAATTCAGAAAACTCATGTGTAAAAACAAACCATGAAGATATGTCACATTATGCTGGTATTAAAGGGTTGATATTGTGCGGAATACCGTACTGTATATACCAGCAGGGTTATTCTGACCTGACGAGAACTAGTTGATGACGTCGCGTCGGGACGATCTCGTGAGCTTCTCGACATATGTGAGTCTGTCCCGGCTAGTTGGTGACAAGACAATGGTGAAATCTGTCACTTATTTACGAGACTGTCTACCCCCTCGTTAACTTCCCAACTTTAATGCTGTTCATTACTTACTTTGGATTTTTATATATTTGATTGTTTATTTAAGTGTTTATATTATCCAATTTAGTTAGGTAAGGGTTTATTTGAGTGTGTTTTAGCGTTTAGTAATTTTCAAGTGGGATTTTTATTTGTATTTGCATCATAAATTTTCACAACAGTTGTTTTAAAGTGTTTCGGTAAGGCTGAGCAATAATTTAAACAATGTGTGAAGTTTTAAATTGTTTTTTGTGGCCGATATATATTTTATATATTCCTTAATTTCTCATCTTAATAAATACCGTATGCCATAAATTAAGCCCAAGCCCAAATGTTATTTGCCACAATGTCCCCAGTGCCTTGCAAATCAAAAAGCAACATCAAATTAACATAGGTTTTTTGTTATATATGTGAATAAAAAATAAAATGTTTATCAATGTTTTAGTTGCTATCGCATTATGTGTATTTTTACAGGTTTTTTGATTATGATGTTGAAACACTGAATTGTATCTCATAAATAAAAGTGGATAACTTAGTATAGGTAATTATTTAATTGTGCCAGTAGGCCTGCCTAATAGTTTCATCTTAATTTTAATTTTTCCTACAGATTTAGCTCGAATACTAGTCACTCTACACAAATTGTAAAATTAATTATAAATTGTACCATTTTCAAACATTTGATTAAGAAATGTTTATTTATACCAACTTAAAAACCATACTAGGCCTAACTTACTAATGGTGATTGCACATTTTCTAGTTCAATCAACATAAAGCCATTACAAAAAAATAGTACAATAGTATGCCCCATATAACTTATTTTATTGAAATAAAACAAAACTACAATCAAAAAGCTTCACTTGTTCTTCCTCGTCTGCGGTAGTTCAATATCATCTGAAACAAAACTGCATGATAAAAACAAACATTCTTAGATACATGGCATTTTAATATAATAGGTTAGGCATGAATAAGAGATTTAAGAGGAAATGCACCTGCATTAGCATGGAAAGAGGATGGAAAAAATACTCTATAGGCTCGTGTAAGATTCAAACCTCTATTCATAAATTGCAACAAAATACAATCAATTTGTAAAAATAACAAACAACATAGCCTAAAGTATTAATATTTACACTAAGATGGTGGTGATCAAAGCCAACTGAATATTGGGAGTGCCTAAAATTGGAAGGTTTCTGCACTAGATCCAATAATAATACTAATGTGGACTGCATTTTTCATAACATCTATAAATGTTTGTGTGTTTAAGTATTGAATATTCTTTTATGCATTGAGCCTTATTACCTCTCAAAGATATTGGGATATTTACACTGATGACATTAGGATGAGGGAAGTAAACATGAGAAGAAATTTGCCTACATTTGCATGGGGGGAGAATGGAAGTATCTTAACTACACTTGGTTATAATTTGAACCCTCTCTCTTTCACTGACAAACCTGACAATGTTGATGCTTTATCCCATGTACCCAATGATGTAGGTTAGGTTGTTTTTTTTCCATTTTTATAACCAAGCACAAACATACCATTTCCCTAACAATGAAATTTTATTTGTAACTACCAGTTTAATCTCATCAAAGCAACTGTTTATAATTCCTTATCAAATTAATGATTTCAAAGGTATTTTAATAATTTTAATCAATCACAAACAAGGATATAGAAACAATTAGGGATGATGCGCAAAATACAGTGTATATAACACACTTTTTTGTTATAAAATAGAAAATAATAAATAATTTAAAACAATAATTCTACTCGCGGGCAAATGGCGAATCAAATGATACTAAAATTATAATTATGGGTATTGACATTTTTGTACTTTTGCAACACTTAATTGGTGTACCCAAAACATCAGAGAAATGTAGCTATTGATGAACATATTGTGTTTTTATCTGTGCGGCTTTGGGTTTATACAAATGATCCTTAACATTATCACCTCTATATATGATTTCTTTGATTACTACTGTTCGATATTGTTATTTATGTAGGCCTATGCATAAAGGTTAGGTCAATTTATTGGTAAATACTCCAATAATAAAGTATTAAAATAGGATTTTTTATCATTATAAGCTAGCCCCAACTTTCAATCATAAAAAAAACATGACTTTGGTGTTTGGTTTAAGAGTTATTATTCAATTGTTTCAATTATAGGCCTAACAAATATTTTTAATAATTATTATAATTTTATTATCATTTGATTTTCTGTATCCTTTTGAATAGAATGATGGTGTTAAATTATTTATTTTATATTTTATATAGAAAACATAGTCCTGTTATTGTGCGCCATCCCCGAAAAAAGAACTAATAATTTGGCCCTTATGAGATTAGGTTAAACATCTTGAAATAAACAAAGTAAATAATTGGACGAGACTTCATTATTTTACAGTAACAATAATCTTTGTTTCTTTAGTAAATACTTAATTAAATCTTTCTCACAGTTTTGTAGACCTAAGCTCTATGCACTTAATAAGCATCACATTCTGTTTGTAAGCCTAGGTATAGTTATAAATAAAGGTACTGAAAATTAGACCAAACTTGAAATTATACACAAGATTAGACCTACATAAAATATTAAAACACCCCAATAAATTGATAGATCAAGATTTTTGAATAATGTGATAACTAATATAAAAATAAATACTAACCATTAATAAAAAAACTGTGTCATCTACTTTCTTTGAAATTGCAAATACAATCAAAAGTAAACAAGAAGCAATGAGCTCTGGGTAAAATATGTTGCCAACTTAAATAAAAAATGTTGAGAACCAAATATTGTTGAATACTGGTTGCCATGGCAACCATGGTCTTCCCGTCACAAAGCAATGTTCAGACAGAATCACTGTTTCGCTAACTTTTCACGACAAAACGTCACGAAGCGTAGTTGACACTCGAGCTGACAAATGTTCCCTGGCAGTCAGAATAACCCTGCAGATGTAATACAGGTATAGATTTGTACTCTATTGTTATACTACTTTTAAATTATTATTATTTGTAAATAAATATATTATAATGTTTAAAATGTATATGTAACATATCAATGTATTGGTCAGTTTAAGCCTCTTACCAGTATTTCTCAACACTTATATAGAGTGCTAACCTTAACAAATTGTTTAGATAATTTTGACCTGATTTTAAATATAATTATTTTTCATATTAAATAATCTTTGATGTTCTGTTACATATTGCCTTAAGAAACAAAATAACATACTTTTGATGATTCATTATAAAGCAATAAATATTTTAAATAAGTAATCACTTGATTTATTCTTTCCTTTATATGTGTGTTCATTTATGTAAATAAATAATATTCTGAGCTTTGCTATCTGCCAATAATAGTAGATCTAATGCAATAGCATAACATCTTGAAAAATCTTAAAAGTTTTTTTGGACTTGCAGTGAACACACACATTAGTAGTCTGTTAGTTGGCCAAACACATGTGTAGATATGTCAAAACTTGGGAAACACTAAACAAGAAGATGATTGATGATTCACACAGTGTGTTTGTACAATATGCACATCGAGATACCAGGCTTATCCAAGCTAAACCATAGATGTGGTTGGTCATCGCTGAACAGTCAGGATAAAGGTAGTTTTTTAAAATGTCCAATTTATCTAGCAAGCTAAAGAATTTTTTAACTAAAAAAAGAAATAGTAAAATAATTTAATTTGAATACATTCATTTATAATAGTTGCACATAAAATAATTAACATTTTAATTTAAATAATATCGATTAATACCATACTATTAATATAGATAGCTATTAATTACCAATAAAATTCTAAATATGACAAAAACCAACAAGCTTACATCAAAAGAAGGAAAACACAACTAGTTTTATAAAGCTGTCACCATATCAATGGCAAGAAAAAACCTGAGCGTATTTGTGCTGTCAAAATACAGGATGAAATTTAAAGTGCTGTGCTAGCTCGACATGAATATCACTACCCTTCAGACCACTAGTGTCCCTACAGCAATGTAAACCTTGCAGTAGGTCTCCACTCTCCCGGAATTATGTTACCCTCGTCGGCTTCAATGTCAAAGGTTGAGACAGAACAATATAAATTACGGGAGCTCTTCCTGTGCCTGAGGAAGTTGTGCAAAAAAACCTCAAGCTAGGAAAACCCATTTAGCTTTGTGTGGATCTAACATCATTGTTCCCATCAGTACTCTAAATACAACAGACATAATCCCAAATGTATTTTCGATCACTCAACGGGCGTGTGAATGCTTACAATTATAATCTCTTTCAACAGAACCTTTAGGATGTCTTCCAACAATTTTTTTAATACATTGTGAGATAGGGCAAAGCCATCATCAACAACAATGACACATGGCATGTCTAATACTCTATACGGCAGACTTCAACCTCTGGGAATGTGGAGAGTTTTACGTTTTAGTGCAGAGTACAAAACTGATTCGATAAACACTCAACCATCTGAAATCCTCCCTTGCACTATAAGAAATTATAATTAGCATCACACAGGCCCATAAGCACGATACTAAAACAGTTAATATAATTATAAAATGAGCTTCAACTATTTGGCAGTGCCTGTATATGTATTTCGTCTAATGCTCCAATGCAGTTTGGAAACTCATTGTGCCTCAAAATCCTTGGAAATACCTAGCCATTCTTCTTCTGTTGTAGGGATCTGTAAATAAAACATACATACTGTATACTTTAATAGAAATAATAGCTTGAATGTACCTACACTATTGCATATTGGGTAAAACCAAGTGGATACTTTCTTGGTACAAAAAAATGTAATTTTTAGTAGTTTGTCAAATTTTTACCTTTGGTCCTTAGCACAACACTTTTTTTTTAGCTGAAAATAATATATTGTGGTAATCTTTCAAAGGCATGATACATTTTTAGTCGCAAATACATTTTTGCTAACAGAAAATAAACATAAAATAAAGAATAAATAATTAACCATTAAATTCACCCAGTCACCTCCCACACATTATATTGTATTGTTTTTAGGAAATTAATGCAGATGAGGAGACAGTTTTCACAACACAATGAGAACGCTGAGTAATTCAATGAACCATCTGGAAATTATGGTGACAAAGATAAAAGGGGGAAAAAAGTTTTTATAGAAAGAAAAACAAAACTAGTCAAGAACACAAAGTGAACAACACATATAAAATTATGACTGAAGCTGCAGGTAAGAAAGACATTTTCTCGACCTATGGCGATTTTGTGGCTGAATCCCTACGTAATTTAAACGATGCTTCAATCCAAAGTACAATGTGTTAATCTGTGCAGAACAATCTGCACCTCAAAAGAAACCAGACACTACTTCATGAACTACCCACTTCAATCCATATCCAGCATCCCATCACATTGCACCTCCATCTATCCTATTCCTCACTGATAACTATTCCTATTCAAGATCCCACTCCAGATATTCCAAATCCCCTACCATCGCACCAAACACTCGACCTATTACATCACCACCTGCTCCTGATTATCTGCAAATGCATATCAGTCACAACTCAGAACCTGCACATGCCAGTCCTAAATAATGTTATTTGTACTCCATCCCACCTACACCTGAAATCCAAACTCAGCAATTGCACTCATTTAGTTCACCCGAAGACTGTAAACTTGCACAAAGTCAGGTTTCAATAAACTACCCGGGATTTAATCTTCTTCGGTCTCCCCATACCTCTTTATTCTCCAATTCGCATCAACAATCACCACAATTGTAATTGACGAACAATACCTCAACTGTCAAAACGTCAATATCCGATAAGGATCAACAAACCATTCCTTGTTACCAAGTTCATATCTCAAAATCTTATGATTGATCTATTTAATTCACAATAGTTAAGAATATAATAGTTGCTGTACTGGTCATTGATTTTCTGCACTTATTTTACAGCAACCTGTTATTGCCCCACTTAATAAGAATGGTTAAAACAATTAACAATAATATGTAGTAGTAATACAAAATCTCTACACTCATGGTAGCCACTGTTAGGTGTATAAAAGAAGATAGTTAAGATGAATAAACTATATTATTGTGCTATTTATAATAACAGTGAAAGTAAAAAAAACATTTGAATATTATTTATTAATGCTAGTTATTGCTAGTCTTTTTTNTTTTTTTCAACAATTATCTTACACACTTCAGGAATGAATTCTGAAATAAATGATTTGGAAACCCTGTGGCTATACGTAAGACTCCCGCTATCATTTTCAGTTGCTAAAAGCGCAGTGTTGAAGCAAATTTTTCTCCCGGAGTAACAATATTTTTCCTTTCCACTTTACTATGTATATGAGGCGATAAAAGTGTAAGTAAGTACTCAAAAGTCCACATATGACACGCGTACAAAACTATCAAATCCACTTTGCAAATGTAGGTAATTCTATATTCCCATGTACGCAACTTCAATTAGACGTTTAGCCATAAAACTTCGAACCCCCACAGTTTTTTACGTTTTGGTTTTTTCTGCAAGAGTATACTTCCTGTCAACACAATAAATGAAGAAACGGCAAGTAATACGTCGTTATCCATGGCTAGAACTGTGTAGACTGATTAAATTATTATTTTTATTAGCACCGCGTCTGACTACCCGTTCAGGTTATACGCACTAGACTGATTAAAAACTAGTGGAGGACCCAGGATGTTGGTCCAACAAGTTGGTGAGAGTAAACGCAGCCTACTTTTCCTCGTGTGTGTCTCCCAACATGTTGGGTCCAACTTGTTATATAATAAACATTAACGTGAAATTAAAAAAAAAGTTATAATAATAACAGAAAGCAGCTTTGCTTTTTTTTAAATATTTATCAAACTAACACTCATTTAGATAGTTTATGGTTATTACATAATAATAAACCCCAATAAGTGTAAAGTGGTTGAGGTCTAATTGTATTGGTTTGCCATTGTTAACTTGTAATATTGATCAAGATACTTGAGTACTAAATTTATAATACATTGTTTTCCAGTCATCTAGGCCTAACTTAAGCTCTATGTTAGGATCAAATGTTCTAATTATATTTAAGTAGATTTTAATATTGATGATAAATTGTCTAAATCTTAAATCAAAGTTGTAAGCAATAGCTGTGTTAAATTTCAATTCATTAACTTCATTTTTCGGCCTTTAACTTTTAAATTCAGTAGTTTTCATTTTTGTAAATCTCTTGTTAAAATATTAACTTAATCTAAATTTATTACTTTTACTTTTCACATTCAAGCATCGTGCTAGATTATTTATCTGAACCTGTGGTACAAAATGTCTAGTATTTATTTCAAATAAAACTAAATTTCTACTTATTTGATCGGCGCTGTTCTCCACCCCCACCATTAACTTATTAACCCCGAGGTGCTTGACTAAAACTCTGGCTGCTGCGGACCCATAATAAACAAGAAGCTGAGAAGAAGATGGAGTGAGTCGACTGGTTACATAAGTTATATTTATTTATTATCTAAAAATATTTTTATTTCTAGGTTTTTAGCTTAAATTCTGGTTGTTCGTCTAAAAGTGTGAGAAAATTGTCATATTTTACTGTGATTGGCTTTTATATTGTTAAGACTATTATTCCAATAGAAATATTTAAAAATAAGTCCAAATTCAATAACAAATAACTTCAATAATTTGAGTAAATTCTAGTCGACATAGCCTATTACATTAAATTATGATGATTATTATAATACTACAGTGTTGCTGATAGTAATAATTGATTTGTTTCACTTACCTGTTAAATGTTCGTAGAACTTGTGTGTGGCTCCGTTTCAAGGGTTGGGCTTAAAAAATCGATCATCTTATATCCGTACCTCTGCTGTCACACTTCCACTTTTGATTTTTTTTTTTTTTTTT
>CABFOV010003951.1:0-21879 GCA_902141375.1 Timema poppense | reverse complement strand
TGTGTATATATATATATATATGTGTATATATATATATATATATATCAAGGGCGTTCTTTCTCTCTCTCCCTGGGGCACTTAAAGTTTCGGTTTTCAGTGATGAGCGCTGAAACGTACAATCCTGTGCTAAATTCTATGCTCTTTTTTTTTTATCTCGTCAGCTTAAGACAGCTTCAGAAATTAGTTTCTCCTTGTATCCGAGTTGTCATCTAGCACATGCGAACAGTTTTATATTATTAGTAAATCCTGCTGAAAGACCTTCCGACTTGTTTCCGCTACAAACCAGTCAGTGTGGGAGCTATTTACAAGGTCTGTAGAGTATTCTCCGGTCTGTAGTGAGTGTTTTAGAGGTTTAACATTTTTTATGCGGTAATCAATAATATTGTTATTCCATTATTATTGGTATAATACGTTTAAGTAATTCAGGAAATGAAAGAGAAAACCAAGAGGCTATTCTATTGCAACAACAAATGTAAGGAAACCTACAGTTGGATTAGAGAGCAAAGCATTATTTGAAACTAACATTGTTTTTAGTTGTTCCTGTATTAGCCTATTAAATAAAACAATTACAATAATTACAGTAACATAATATATTAATACATTTCTTGATTTTTTTTCTTATATAGCGTAGTCTTTCGCCATTCTGTGTGTGTTCCCCTTTCTACAGTCACAAAGATCTTCACTGAAAGGATTTGTCCCAGGTTGGGGGTCTGAAAAGTTGGTCACCCTAACAACTAGAGTCTAATTGTGAATCTGAATAATATAATTAGTAAGCTACCTACGATTGAACACTGTAATCAAGGGTCATGACCAAATTTGTGGTAGAAGGAATGCAAAAATAATAAGTATTACTTTTTTCTGGATAAAATTTATTTATTTACACTATTTACCCCGATTCCTACCATGTAGCTCAGGACCTAGATCTACATATTTTAGCTATATTCTTTTTTTATATATAATAATAAATTTAGAATAAACACTTAAAACTAAAAGTCCTATTTATCCTTCTTTCCTATACCTAACCTACTAGTTGGTCCGCTCCGGGTATATTACGTCCCCAGTACCCTGCCCCGCTGGGTGTCACACCGCCCTCTGGATCTAATAGCCCCCAGATCAGCGGGAGACCCAGTGGGGGTGGGCATTCCCCTCCCCGCCACCGGGGGAGGCGCCCTACCAGAGATTCCACTCCACTTACTACCCACATTATCACCACCTATGGACTTACAACTAACTTAACCTAAAGATTTATAAAAAATACTTAATACCAACTTAACCTAAATATAAGTCCTTCTTATAATTGGGTGCAGGACCTTCAGTTGTTATCGCCGATCCATTCTCTGAACTGAGAGCAGCCATCTGATGGATTGGTGGATGGACCAGATGCCCAACAGCTCCAGCCCAGCATCACACACTTGTCACCAAGTGGGCTGGACCCTATGAGTGAGGAGTTGATTCTCCCGTCTGAATATGTTGTCATCTTATACTCCCTAGCTGGTATCAAGGTGCCCTCCAGTTCATCAGCAGTTCACACTCTCCGACCTGTACCTTTGTCTTAAGTTGACCAGTCTATTTTGTCCTCTATTTTTTATTGCAGTTAAGTACTTATCTCTTTCGTATTTGGACACATTATCCGCGATTGCATCCAGGAGACTCCATCAGTCCACGTAACGCAGTATGTGATAAACCGTGCTCGCTTGCAACGGTATCTGTAGGTTCATTCTATCGTCCAACGTCTTAATACCAGTAGCGGATTTAGGTTTGAGGACGCCCTAGGCCCGAGACGATATGGCGCCCTTTTTTTTGTAACAGTATATATATATAAACATATATATGTGTGTATAAAATAATGAAAATAATAACAATAATAATCAGAAATCTAATTCAGGTATAAATTAAACATTTATTTTTTTAACATAACAATTAAATATAGAATTAATAATAAATTGCTTGTAATTAAAATATAAATTATTTCAATTAAAAATGTTGACGCCCCTCAAAATTTGCCGCCCTAGGCCCGGGCCTCACGGGCCTAAGCCTAAATCCGCTACTGCTTAATACACTCCAGCACAACGTGTTCCGGTGTCGCCTCCCTACCACGATCGCAAATTCCTGTATCCGTCAGTCATCTAGCGAATAGAGCGGCCTTATATGGACCATGCCCAGTAATAAAATGTACCAAACCTGGAGAGGGCTGCAGGTACTCCATTCCCAACTGTTCAGCAACTCTTGGAAATATCTTTTGCATTCTTCTACCAGTTTGGCTCCGCTCCCACTCGTCTTGCCCTCCTCTTCCAGATATTTCCTGACCTGAAGTCCCGTTGTTATCCCTGCTCTCGTGAGATTAGCTACTTTCTCCATATCCCCCTTCCTTATCCAATACAATGCCGCTCTCCTCCTCACCTCTAAGTCCAAGGGCCAGATACCCAAGGCTACACAGAAAGCGTCTGTAGAAACAGTCTTGTACGCTCCAGATAGCCTCGAAAGTACACTTCTATGAATGCTTCTGATTTTCCTTTTGATTCTTACCTGTCTGAGCCGGTGAGTCCACGCACCAGCTCTTTCCACCCCTCCTATCTCGCTTTTCTTTAGTTCCCGTCTGGGAGTGTTAGGCGACTGTTCTAAAAGAGTGTTAGATATAGTAGTCTACTATCAACACTGGGGAAAGACATTTCGTCTTAGACCTAGTATTCTACGGTCTCTAAATGTTGGCAGTGTTCTCCTGTTATACAGAGGATTGTCGCAGCCCTGCATAGTCGCCATGGCATCGCTGGGATGGCAACCTTGGGATCAAAGCAATTAGCCCTCGCCACACTTGCCTTGATAAATTGTCTACAACTGTCGAAGCCTGGCTCATGCTGGTACGTTGCTGATATTATCCTGCTGGTACGGTGCTGGTTCATCACTGGTACCTTGCTGGGACTCGCTCACTGGAAGCGTGCTGGTACGGTGCTGGTTCATCACTGGTACCTTGCTGGGACTCACTCACTGAAAGCGTCCTGGTACGTGGCTGGTAAACACCTGCTGGTACGGTGCTGGTTCATCACTGGTACCTTGCTGGGACTCGCTCACTGGAAGCGCTTTGGTGCGTGGCTGATAATCTCATGCTGGTACGTTACTGGTAATCTCCAACTATTTGCTGCTGGGACGTTGCCGGTTCATCATGGCTACCATGCTGGTACTCTCCCACTGGTTAGCTGCTGGCTCGTGGTGGGTACGCTCACCAGGAAGTTCACGCTGCTGATGGGCCGATTAGAAAACGTTTGATCGTAGTACACCGGAGAGAAGCGTGCAACATAGTATAGTGTTGCGAGTTGTTTAGGTTATGAGTACTAGTAGCAGGTCTGTAACTGGTTAGGCTTCCGGGGGATCTACTCTTAGTTATTTGTTAGGTATATTTGTTTTGAAGCGTTATGGTAATTGCAGCTCCATTTGAGCGTGTCGTGTTAGAATCTTTAATAATGTATTTTGTATAAAGCCTGCAGGTAACCTTATTTTTGCATGCGCTTGTTGGCTGGGTGATGATGGCCTGCCCAATGTTTACTATGAACAGCGAGCTGGCTGGTATAATGCCACTAGTCTCTACGAATTATATTGTAACCTTGTTACAACCTAATGTGGAAGAAATGGTTTCACTCACCAAAGCCAGCCCTTGTTGACGCTGTTGACGAAGTACGACCGCACTTCAAATAAACCCGAGAAACACTTTTCTGCACTATCACCATTCTACTGACCCGGTCTTCGAGCCTCACTGCTGGCTGTGTTGGCGACTCCCCCCTTCCTTCTTCCAGACAAATGAACTTCACTGAGCATGTGCAGTGCGCGTTCAAAAAACTTCTAAGAACTGAGTTGTGCGTGTGACTGGTGTTCTTTTGCCTACGTGTATGTTCTGGAAACTTCCNCTATCCGCGTTCTGGGAGCACATATCATCATGATATATAAATGGTCAGAGTTCAGAGAAGAGACACGCATTGCACTCTGGACTTTACGAGGTAAAGGTCTATTCATTATGTAGGTTCGTTGCATTATTCAAAATTTTCTTTGGCTATAACTATTTGCGTTTCAAAATTAAACATCTCGGACACTCGTGCGGGTCTTATGCCCATTCTTTGCATTAACAAACTATTATTGTTATCATCTTGAATTATATTTATGTTAGTTAACTTTGAGGCCGCGAGCCAGATGGGACTACTTACCATTTGCAGAACTATTATTGTTAAAGTTGGGATATTTTATTGTTATCATCTTGAATTATATTTATGTTAGTTAACTTTGAGGCCGCGAGCCAGATGGGACCACTTTCCATATGCAGAACTATTATTGTTAAAGTTGGGATATTTTATTGTTATCATCTTGAATTATATTTATATTAGTTAACTTTGAGGCCGAGAGCCAGATGAGACTACTTTCCATATGCAGAACTATTATTGTTAAAGTTAGGATATTTTATTGTTATCATCTTGAATTATATTTATGTTAGTTAACCTTGAGGCCGCGAGCCAGGTGAGACTACTTTCCATGTGCAGAACTATCACTGTTAGAGTTGGGATATTTTATTGTTATCACCTTGAATTATAGTTATGTTAGTTAACTTAGGGACCGCAAGCCACACGGGGATACAATCCTTGTATGGGGTTTTATCAATATAGTTAGGAAATCCCTTTGTTACCACCTTACAAATATTTTGGTTTGTAAACCTTAGGGCCGTTAGGCTGTGCATGTAGTAAGGGGTTGTTGGATTGGCTTTACGACCATATTAGTGGCTACATGCTCTGTTCTCTCAGCTTTTATTCTTAGGCAAGGTCTTGCTCTTGTTTTTTCATGGTTAAAACCATACCTTGACAGGAGACCAATTTAATTATGGTATATCGGCATTGATGAACAATGCCATTGTAGGCACCTGACGATGGGGCCGCCAGCCCTTTTTTATTGTATTAGCGCCCTTTTGGCCCTGGTGAGTTTTGGTATGCTTTTGTCCTTGGGCTACATCCAAGTTTGTACTAATTGTTTTGTCCCTCTCCCTCATTGAGGTGTATAATGTTTTTGCTTAATAAATTTATAATTCTCTTGTACCTACCACTGTGTATCATTTGTGTGGGGAAATGATTGGGGTAGGTTACAATATGACTTGTTAAACCACATAACCAGAGAGAGCTCTTATATATATATATATATATATATATATAGTTAGCATACTCCTACCTGTTGCATGAGTTGCCACAGTTTTCTTTAATGGGCATATGGGTTATTATTTTCTTTAGGTTTGGTCATAGTCTGTGTGTTAAGTAAGTAGCTAGGCCGCTATGCCGCCTGTCTAAAAGACGACCAAAATCTTATAATCTACTATTGTTTTGTTTATAATATGTTTACTGTCATTATTAATAAAATCGTTTCTGCTCATAGTTATTTCTGCTATGTTAACTTGCACCCCACCCCTTTATTCCTGATGTGTAGGGTGCAAGTCTATTATTACGAATGGGTGTAACGTGTTAAAGTAGAACTAACACACATTCTGTTAAGAAGGAGCGTCTGCCTCAACAGAACAGCGATTTAAATGGGAAGCAATAATTAATTTAAAGAAATGATTCAATACACAGCTCCACTCCAGCCTGATGGCTGTCGAACTTTAACCTACAAAGTATATAAAATTATAGTTTACAATACCTAAAACTAGAAAATCCTAGTTTAAGGAGTTACAACGTGTGTAGCTAAATGAGCTAGCATGAGTTAACTCCATAGTGAATTACGAGATACAAATATTACGCCCCTAGAAGAGGAACTATATGTTTACAAATAGCTCATGTCAAGGTACCAGGAATCTAAGCTGTTTAGATTCAATGGCAGGTCTATTCCTAATTAGTACTGCCTGGTCATTTAATAGTATATTTAACATTCTACCCACGTCTGGACACAATATATCGAGTGCAAACAGTTAAACATAAACAAAAACAAACGATACTTGAAGGGAGCCGTACCAAATGAACTATATCCCGCGGGCCACTACCCTAGACTAGTAGCACACCCACAAGTTGATCACCGTAGGAAGCTACACTATTAGAAATATTAGAGGCTGATATCAGTCAAAGACCCTACTAGGTCATGAAACAAAGCAATATATAACCTGATTTTCACCAATTTATGGCCCTATGTCTTGTGGAAAAAGAAAATTATAGCTAGAACTCTAACATTCAAAACTATGCCTTATGAGCATATAAAAACAAGTCAAAAACTTTGACATTCAAAACTATGTCTTAAGGACATAGAAACATAGAATAGGACGACCCTAAAAGATTACTAATCCAAATACCCATAGTTACAGACGTTGCTACATCTGCGGTGAGGAGGAGAGCCCTACGCCTTACACATCGTGATCACCAGTTTCTTAGTTCGCTGAACTTTAGTTCACGTCCAGGCTGTTCCTCTGACGAATCGTTACAATAGAATGCAAAATGTGAAGCGAGGGATGGCTGTTTTATACAAGATATACTGACGTATTCGGGAAGGGACATTTACAAGGGAAGGGGGAGTAATTTCCTAAAAATGAGCCAAATGACAACTAGCGCTAGCAGACGGCCACTGAGTACTCTACAAGGAAACCACTCCTAATTTTATATACGTCCGGCCAAGATGTAAGATGCGCATTGGTTCTGGCTTCTCTAAGCAGTGTAGAACCTTCATTTGGGCACCTTACTCAAGTTTGGGCGTTTCCGACAGAATGATTTTACCGTGAGTATATTATATCTGCCAAACATTATTAGAATTTATTAGTTTTTGTATTTATAATGTCAATCATATTTATGGTATTTTGAGTGTACGTGTTAACGGGTTATTTAACATTTTACAACTCTCCTACTCTTTTTTTTAAAGCTGCCCAGGGAGGGCGCAACCAGGTGGTGGCGAAGAAACATCTCACTTCCATCTCACAACTTCAGCGTGAGAGTTAGGATCCACTTCGCTGAGATAGGCTGGGGTAGTGCGGCTGGTAATCATTATCTCAACACATGGCACCAGCCAGACAAACATCTTTGCTACAGAACCCGAATACAGATCCAGAAGAAAAGGAAGGGAGGGAGGGAATTAATCCTATTTGATATAAAACATTCTCCTCGATACACATAAAATAAATAACCCATTACGATCTATAAACTCTAGAATCATAGTAATTGTGAAAAATATGAACATTAACTATAAAGTTACAATGTTCATCCCACTAGAGCAGCAGTTCCCAACTGGGGGTACGCAAGAGGCCGTTAGGGGGTGCGCGAAAAGAAAACGGTAATGGCGGCCACCAGCTAAAAATAAGAATTTAAAAAAATGGAAAATTATTTTTAAAAGTAGATATAGGGTTTTACTAATATTGTCAGTTATAGTATTGGCCTCCATATCAATAAAATCTTCTATGAAAGAGGGGTTGCGTCCACTGGAAGGATCGTCCTTCCCTCCTCCTGTCCGCGCCCAACCCCTCGCCTGCATCCCTCCGCTCAGGATTGGCGCTTTCCTTCCTCGCGGCTCACCCTTCCTTGGTCTTTTTGATTTGATAGTTGACGCGTGCCGGGCTGTGCATAAAAACAAAGAATAAATTAGTGTTGTGTTTAACTTTTGTTGTGGGTGTTTGTATTGAGTCGTATGCGTGTTATTGCTACAATCATACGTCAATTTTTCTACCAACTACCCACTAATCACGTGATTTACGCTATGGATCAGTGTCTAAAAACTGGATCTGTGCGGAAGCGGAAGTTGACTGAAACATCAAATGAAGTACCGTGCACATCATACGACACTGATTGGACCAACAATACGACACCACAACAGGTACAAGAACCAGTGCCAGAGCATGTAAGTAAACAAACTGCAGTTTCTGCTTCTTATTATTCAGAGGGAATACTAACCAAGAAAAGAAGGTACTTGGACAGCTACATTAACTACGGGTTTTCATGTATAGGAGAAGAGGACTGCCCTAAGCCCCTCTGTGTTGTATGTGGAGAAGTATTAAGCAACGGTTCAATGAAGCCTTCTTTGCTCACACGCCATTTACATACCAAACATCCCGAGCACAAAGATAAAGATACCACGTTTTTTCGATGGTTGAAACTTCAGAGTTCTGTAAACGTTAAAACATATTTTGAATCCACCAAAAGTAATTCATTCAAAACTACCAAGGCCTCCTACTACATTAGCTATCGTATTGCGAAACGAGGTAAAAACCACACCATTTGTGAAAATTTAATTTCACCGTGCCTCAAAGATGCTGTCAGATGCATGCTTGAAGAGGAAAGTGCTCATAAAATAAGTTTAATACCTCTCTCAAATAACACGGTGTCTCGAAGAATACGGGACATGGCAGACGATGTTGAGAGCACAGTCATAAGTCACGTCAAAGATTGTGATTTTTTTCTATTCAAGTCGACGAAAGTACCGACGTTGCGCAATAATCTGTGCTACTTGTAATTGGTAAGTACTTGAAAGACTTAAAATTCGAAGAGAATCTCCTTATTTGTCACCCATTGAAGGGCCGTACCACTGGTAAAGACGTATTTGAAGCAATTGATCACTATTTTGTTAAAAAGGGAATTCAATGGTCAAAATGCATTGGGCTCACCACAGATGGAGGAAAATCCATGGAAGGTTGCTACTAGGTCTTCGTGGACGCGTGGCAGAAGTCACCCCAAAAATGAAATGGACGCACTGCTGTATTCACAGACAGAGCCTCGCGTCAATAACCTTTGCCTCCAGATTTGAAAAACGTTCTTGATGAAGCGGTCAAAGTTGTCAACTTTATCAAGGCAAATCCTACTAACTCTAGGTTGTTTAAATTACTGTGTGAAGACATGAACATCATTCACAACACTTTGCTTTTGCATACCGAAGTTAGGTGATGGTCCTGGGGTAAAGTCCTGACGCGGCTGTTTGAACTTCGACATGAGGTAGCCCTTTTTTTGGAAGAGCATCCTTTTAAAAAATCTTGGATCCAGGATTCATGATTTTAAATGGTTACAAAGCCTTGCATACCTGAGTGACATTTTCCAACAGATTAATAAACTCAATCTTTCACTTCAAAAAAATGGTAACATTTTTCAAGTTGTCGACAAAATTGAATACATGAAAAAAAAAAGATTTTTGGGCAAAGTGCATTAAAAAAGTACAGCCTGAAGTGTTCGAAACACTTCACGATTTCTTGTCACAAGCCGAGCTAAATTTAACAGTCAGTGATAAGATAATTGAGCACCTGAAAGATTTAAAATCCTCGTTTGAAAAATATTTTTCAAAGCCGGAAATGGGAGATCGGTGGATATCTAATCCTTTCAAAGAAGAGTATTTAGAACCGGCTTCATTGTCGATTCCTTTAAAGGAGAAGTTTCTAGAGCTCGCATCAGATACCACTCTAAAGAACCTTTTCAATGGTAGAATGGTGATCCTAGTCAGCTATTGGTCTCGTCGTCCTGACGATTACAGGGAACTTTCTAGAAAAGCCATAATGTTTTTGTTGCCGTTTGCTAGCACGGAGCTTGTTGAACGGGCGTTTTCTTCGCATACTTATATAAAAGCAAATTAGACGCAGCTCCGGATTTGAGATTGTATTTATCCTCTTTTGAGCCTTAATTTTTCAAAACTATGTAACTCAATACAGTCCCAAATATCACATTAATTTTTCATTTTTCCAATCTTTGTGTTAATTTGTTAGCTTACTTCAAAAATAAAAAACTATATAATGAAAAAATAGACAATTTATTTTGATTAAACATATACCTCTTTTGGAGAAATTTTCGAAATCTGCAATGGGTGAAAAAAATTGAGGGTGGGGAATGAGAGGGGGGTGGCTGGAGGATTTGGGGTAGGGGGTACGCGGAAAGGAGCCAATACAGTTGGGGGTACGCAGTCGGAAAAAAGTTGGGAACCACTGCACTAGAGTAACTTCATAAAAGTGATGTACCAAATCTCATCTTTATAAGAATAAGCAACCTATAGTAACTTGATTCTATCTGAGCCATTACCTTATAAATTCAACTAATTTTCATAGTACATATTATTATGAATGCAGCCCACTAACTTGTTTTAACAAATTCAACTTATATTTACATTTTCCTTTATTTATTTTTACAAAAAGCAACACACTAACTTGTTTCTATTAAACTTAATAGAAACCCAAAAATATATACAAAAACATACCTCTACATCCTATTTGTAGCTACTAGTTTACCTTACTTACCATCAACTCTTTTAACATGTTCTAGCATCACGCACACAGGTGTTGAGAATGATTTGATGAGCCAAGGACCACCGCATTTTGGCGTGAGCTTGGTAGAGATCCTGTTGGCAGCTGAACTAAGGGGGACATCACGGCACAGTACTTTATCGTTCACGGACACATGGACTGACGTACGACCTCGGTTATAATCCCTGGCCACTCTATGCCTGGATCTCCACAAGTTATGAAAAGCAAGCTTACACCTCTCATAATAAGTGGAGTACCCAGAATCCCCAGAATAGCTCCAGTTGACTCATGTATAGCAGAGTTAAAAGCTAGTGATTAAAAAAAAAAAGTTTTCCACTGGCTATGAGCAACGTCTATAGAATGGAGCACATTACGTGTATTTTAAAGAAGTTCAGCTCCCATCAACCATCACAATTTATAATCCACTGTCTAACATCCTGATACATATTTGGCCAAAATACAACAACTGCTGAGCTATCTTTCTGTGAGCTTTGAAAATAGCCAAATGACCTCCAAAAGTAGAGTTGTGAAAGCACTTAAGTATCATACCCCTTAATTTAGTGAGAAAAAAAACTGTTCCTTCCGCTTCGACCTCCATCTGTACCAACCCTCAAAATACAAAAGTCCATCTTAGGCCTTAATCATAATTACATTTTATTACACAAAACATACACTTAGTTAATTATAAACTAGGAAGACTATTTTTCTAGCAGAAGCTTGAGCATTAGCAGTTTTCCAACTCCAAAAAGTACAATCCTGTGGTATTAAAAGCGGGAAATACGCTAACAAAACAAAATACACACAAACCCAACACAAGAAAAGTTATATTTCATATAAATTAAAAATTTCCCCCTTAGGTCTTAGTATTAAACTTAAATATTAATTAAGGTTTATTATCTTACAAAATATGGACATTCTTATAAATAAAACCACCCTAGTAAAATGGTAGTTTCTGGCTGGCGTTGGTGACAAAAGTATTTGGGGGGAAAATTGAATGACCTTTCCTTCCCCCAAGAAGTTTCCTGTTCTTCCAACCGATGGCAGCCTCCAGAAAATCCTGATCCAGGTAGCATTTGTCTAGATAGATGGTGCAGTTGAACAGTCACTTAAAAATATGTTATAAATCCTAAAATAAAAATATTGTTAATAATCTTATGAGGTAGTACTTAGTTTTCATTTTGAGTACCATACATTATGTAGATTTTTCAAATTAAATTTTCACACTCTCTGGCCCAGTTCAATAAAGAAAAATATAACTTTGGCTTGCGCTGAGAAGTAATTGAAAGCCACTGGTCTGTAGTGTAGCCAATAACATAACAATAACATAGTGTAATTAGTAAGTTAAAACTGTCACCGATAAGAATTGACTGGATACATATATGTTTTAATTTCATGATATTATTCAAACATTATTACAACTAGTTTATTTATTGACTATTATTAAGTATCACTAATTTTATGTAGCTAACTAATTTCTATAAATTATTATACATCCAAATTTTATAGCAAACATAAAATAAACTTTAATCCATATAGTGAGACGGACTTTGATCTATTTTACAATGATAGCGCTCTTTATAGACATGCAACTTTCACAAGTTTCAAGTTACTTTCTTTTTACATAAAGGGGAAAACTTGTAACTTTAGGTTTACTTATTCTTTATTTAAATTGGTGGGAAAAACGGGACAATTTTGTAATTGACTGATTTAAAACTTGGAAGAAACATTGCTTAGTAATTTCCTTAAATCGTGTTTTATATGGGAGACCACTTACTGTAATGGTATGTTTTCTATATATATATACAATGTTTAATTGTTTTATTGGATGGATATTTTTATAATAAACCTAGATTATAGGTTTGACTTGATGGATTATTGAATAATTGTCAAAGGCAAAATATTGTATGAAACACTTTTTATAGAATAAGATTATAGTGTATAATAATTAAGTAGACTATTATAGTGTATAATAATTAAGTATTCATTGTTTATATTAGCTTTCTGAAACAACTTATCAACGCAACACACGGCGTATAAACTAGTTAATTCTGGAACAGACCAACCAGATCCTAAAACTATTTATTTGTTCCTGTCCCTATTTGACCCAACTCACAACAATGATCGAAACGTTGAGCAAATTTTATGTAATCCTGTTTATAAATTACATAAATAATTTAGCCTATTTTAAGTCTTGTTTGTTGTGATTTGCTATGTGGACCAAATGTTTCAACTTTGTGCAGTTTTAATGCCTACTAATATTTTGTTTGTTTGTTTTATTTTCTTTAAAATGAGCAGTTAGCTCGTTACATTAAAGCTAAAAAGAGAACAGGTTCAATTAACAATATAACAACCCGCCTCGGTGGCGTAGTTGGCTAACGCGCCAGTCGTGTTGAGCTCAGCTGCTGAGGACGGGGAGATCGAGGTTCGAATCTCGGTCGGGTGAACTGGGGGTGGTTTTTCCTAAATGGTTTTCCACTCTCCCTCCACGCAAATGCGGATTCACTTCCTCTAATTCAACCTTTCCAATTCCTAATCCATTAGAGTAATTAGTACTTAAAGCGTATAACCCGAACGGGTAGTAAGACACGGTGCTAAATATTATTGTTATTATTATTAACAATATAACAAGACAATTATATAATACATACATATAATAAAAGATAGAAGATAGGTGGGGAGGAGAGGAAAGGTGATACAGGTGCAAAAAAAACAACTTAAAACTCATAATTACTTTTATTAGATGTTGCGGCCACATAATAATCAAAACTATCTTACGTCAAATACACAAACAAAACATTGAGGAAGAGAAGATATTATGTATGAACAAATGGATAACCAGATAGTAATGGCCCGTCTACAACCAACATAACTGCTTGTCTGTCTTACAATTACACAATTGCAAACTCGTAAAATTACATTTCTCTCCAAAATAGACTCTATAGTGAAAAGTTGCAAGACGTAATTTCAACCAATAGAAACAAACAACAAATATAAAGATCAAATTCATATTAATGTTTTCAAATAAGAAATAAATATTTAAATAGCAGTTTCTCTTCTTGTTTTTGACAAACTAGTTACTACTATTCTTCTCTTTTCCCCAACTCTCACTACCACTGCTTCATTCCTTAGGTTACTTTTTATGACCTCCACTCACACATCTCAAAGGCTTCTAATCTCCGCTCCGCCCCATATAGTGCCACACTACAAACAAAGCTCTTTGCAAATCTCTTACTCAATCTTTTATCCCTGGAGGGATGTGGGAGGCACACATAAATCTCTTGTAATTAAGTGCTACCTTCGCTATGGTAATTAGAGATTTGACATTGTGTCTCCATCACATATATCTTCTTGTATCCAGCTTCCCAGATACTTGAAAACTGAATCTTGCCTATTTCATCCTCTGCCTAGTAAAATTCTGGACATACACGTGCTATTTTAAATTAATTTAAATTACAAAGAGTCAATAGTCGTAGACAGGGTATCAGTTTAAAGTTGAGTTTAAAATACCCAAAATACAATGTAAATCTTTTTATTCTCAAGTACACCAAATTTTATCATTTATAGGCTATAACATTAATTGTTTGGTTATAGGCCTACACTTGTTATTGTAAAACCAGTATTTGTATAATTATTTTTCAGAACATAAACAAAGAACTTATGGAAGCCATGGATGAGTTGTTGGCACTTACGAAGGAAAAATATCAACTTGAACTGACTCTACAAAAGGTTCGGTTTCTTAATCAGGCTACCAGACTTATGAATGAAACACGTAAGAATTAGTTGAAACCTAGTCACCTTTTTTTTATTATTATTATTTTGCATTCAGTTAACACTAGGTTAGGATACCTTACTATATTATTATTACTATTATTAGCACAGCGTCTTACTACCCGTTCGGGTTATACACACTTACATTAATGTGTAATGGTAGGGTGATTGTGAGATAGAGCCGAAGTTGACGAATTTTTCTCAAGCAATAAAAATCCATAGCGGAACTTCCTTTGGAGGGGAAGTAAACCTGGTGGTCCTATGTTAGTTGTAGCATGTAAAAGAACCCTGAAAGTGTGTGAAAATACTTTTCTCGCCAAAATTGGGAACCATTTTGCTCCCACTAATATAAATTCTCGTGTGCTTATATAATCAGTCGGTTCAGAAAGTGCCTGTTAAATAACTCAAATAGTTTTAAAAAAAAGCAACTATACTAGGCCTGCATGCTATCATTTTCAACTTCAATAAAACCATGCATAGATTTATTTTAAGACTGACGATTGGTATTTGATTGGCATAGCCTATCCTTAGGCTTGGTTTATTTGGTTGATCTTTTAATTGATTTAATGATATTTTTTTTATTATTGATTTTAAATACTTTGGTATGTATACTGAGCTAAATTAATACCTATTATTTTCTCTAATAAATTGCTTAATTTGATCAGCACTGTCAGCAGTAAGCTAGATGTTAACATTGTAATATTTGTTTTATCAACATTTCAATAGAATAATGCCAAAGGGTGGAACCATCATAATTTCAAAAAGTGAGGTTAGGTTGTTATAATGTTATCTAGTTTAAAATACACCTGACCAATTGATGTAACCTTAACTTAACTTTATTACAAATGGTTTAAATCATAATTTTTTCCTTTAGTTTTTTACTCACTGAATATTTTACAAACCAGTCAAATGGTACCTATTTCAACCAGCATTAACTCAAAATTATTTTCCATTAGTTCTAAACCTTTTGTCTTTGATTGAAATTATGCTTAAGCTATCAGAAACAAATTGGTCGATTGACATAGCCCACAAATTAATACAGGCGTAACCATCAACACGGGCATGTAGGTGTAGAAGCCAAGGAGTGTAACCACCATACTTTAATAATAAATTATTATTGACTCTTGATTGAATTTAATTTTTTTATTATTATTTTTTATCTCCTGTAAATTTTTATTTTTGGGTTACATCCTTTGGCCTTTATACCCTTTATTTGAAAATGTTAATATAAGATTAATTTTTTATGCATATTTGATAGACTATCATTCAAATTTAAAAATCTCTTCACTAAATAAACAAACGTCCAATAGTTTTACTATATTATTATTATTATCATCAACATCATCATCATCACAGCTTACTACCCATTCGGGTTATACGCACTTACACTAATGTGTAATGGTAGGGTGATTGTGAGATGAAATGGAGGACCTACAGTTTAACGTGGAATCCGAACCACGGTGGAGGCCTGGCATTCCTCACATTCACAAGATGTCTTGTCAGAGGTGAAGGAAGGGTTTGGTAATCAGATAAATCTATGCCGGGACCGAGGATTGAACCCCGGCCGCCAGCATAGAAGTCTGACACCTTACCCCTAGACCGCCAGGTCACCTTTACTAAAGTAATTTTATGATAATTCTTCATAAGTTTTTTTTTATCACTGTATCTTATTACCTGTTCAGATTATAAGCATGATTACTCTAATAGGATAGGGATGCGGAAGGAAGCATTTTAGAGGTAGTTTACTTGCATTTTTGTAAAAGGAGAGTGGGAAACCATTGAGGAAAAAACACTTTAAAGAGAACAGACCAGGATTTGAATCTCAATCTCTTTGTCATAAGCAAGCCAGTTTAACACAAGACCATTCAGAGACTGAAATGAGTTAATTTTTATTAAAAGAGAATACATTATAAAGAAAAATATTGACCAGAAAAATAATTATACAGATTTTGACCTCGTAAGACAGTTAGCCATTCTTTAACTGGGCGAACTGAGTAGGTTTCCTCATCTTTCCTATTGATTCATGGTCAATTTCCTCAGAACTCAACATTCTTAGGTATCTTGTTAATGATAATAAATGGGTTCATTGTTACAAACTTTGTGGGTTCTAATACTAAATATAAATACATTTTTAGTTCTAAATTATAATTTATCTATAAGTTTTTATCTTATTTTTATTTTTCTATTTACAGTAATGATGCGCAACTTTATTTTTGAGATGCTTCTTGATTTGACAGATTTGAAACAGAAAAACATTTCACATCTGCTCAACTTGTATGTTCCTAAGGAGTCTTTGCCAGTTTCATTACCGCACCATGAGTGAGTAACATACATTAAATGTCTCAAAAATATTTTCACTCCATTTACCCTAAATTGTAGCAGTCTTACCTTTGGCAGATTACATTATGACCTTATCACAAGAGGTGGGCAACATAATGTTTAATGTAGCCACAGGTGTTGCAAATGAGTCAGTGAAATTAATGTAAAATGTAAAAATTTAGAAATTATCAATCATGTTGCTCAATCAAACAACACACACTGTTTGAACAGATCTATTCAAAACATGTACACTTTGACTACTCGGCTACAGCTGTAAATGAGAGAAATTGTTCAAATTTACGATGGAAGACAATTCACTCAGAAATTTGACAATCCTTTTGTTTCAAATGATATGCAGGATATAAGACAAGCACACACCACCAGGAAAAAGTTATTTTTTACTGTGAGAGCTGGCAAACTCAAATTCGCCTCTTCTTGCAATTGGTGACAGGGTTACATCCCCCTTAAAATTTTCATATTTATATTATGCTTATAAACAATAATTTATTTGCCCACCCCAATGAATGATAAAAATCCACTTTCTTAAAACTGTGTTAGTTTCTATAAAAACTTTACACTAGGAAATGTACGGCATTATTTGGTGTTTCAACAATGAAAACATAATTAAATATTTAGTTCAAATAAAAATATAAATATGCCATGTCTTTGTTATTAGGATTACAAACCTTTTCACTTTTCAATAATACAAAAATCAGATCATTTTAATAGCAAAAATTCAAAAGAATTTGAGTCAGAAAAGATCTCCAGGCAAGAAAAGGTAAAAAATAATCTTGAAACCATTGATCTGTCACTAACCCCTTTACTGCAGGCCTAATCTGTCAGGATAGCTTGCGAGGAAGGATAGGGACAGCGGCAAAATAGATGTTTGGGTTCGTAATTTATAGAAGGCTGTGGATTTTAGGGTTTATTAATACCACTATGAGTTACTACAAAAATGTGATGTTAAAAAGTTGTTACAAAAAGATATAAGAACTTTGACGTAGAAGCTCGTGAAATAACTGGCTTGTTAAGGAATATATAATCAATGGCTCGACTGACACCTCCATAGATTCGAGCCCGGCAATTTGGGCATGACAGTTGCCCTCTAGCATAAGTACCCAATGACCTGATGTTCTAATTTGTGTGGCCTCGAAAACGGGCAGTGTGACTACTCTGAATAGATATTAATTTGTCAGCCTTGATAACTCTCAAACAGAACCATATATGCTTCAAATCGGCCCAATTGCCAAGACTACAAGGGCAAGTTGTTTTGAGTTGTCCAGATTCGTTCTAATGTTTACTAACTCATCATAAAAATTAAACCAGACCAGTTCTTTCACTCACTTCTTTCAACACTGTCATGGGAGCTTTCACTTCTTTCAACACTGTTATGTTAGTTTTAAACGAACATCCCAATCTCGCGCAGGATGATTACCGATCTCTCATATTATTAAAGAATATCTCCATATATAAGAAAAATGATATTTTAATTTGAATCTGATTTGTAAAAATTTAACTTTTTTTCCCCCTATAAATGACTTTTATCAGAATCTATCTTTGAAGATATTCACCAGATATTTATTGCAAGCTGATACAACTTTTAACACAGCCGTTTTAAATTATAATAATAAATAAGCCCACCAACCATACTTCTTATGAGAAAAAAAAAGCCTTGGCAGAAAAAAAATTGTTGGCCTATAGTTATTAATAATATTCCTAAAAATAATCTGGGCTGTTAAAATGTTTAATGGAAATATAAAAAATGATGGTAAAAAGATTAAACACACATTATCAATGGATCTTGAGAGATCTGGTCATAAACTAAGGGAAAATATCTTTGAGAACATTCTCAAGTTTTGTTTTTTTAATTTGTAAATTCAATTTAAAGACGATCAAATTATTTAAATAGCATATTGGATTTATTTCACATGTTCAAATTTAACCTTAAGAATAGCATCGGGCCACCAGAGTTTGAGCTCTGATCTCCATGTCACAAACAAGATACAATATGAGTCTAACACCATGGACTGTGTGGCTAAAGGTATTTTACACTACTAAAAATAGGTTTTCTTTGCACTTTGTTGGTTAATTGATCTGATTTTCATGAGAAACCTACAAAGTGAGCGTGGGCCCGGTTTAAGGTGGGGTTTCAAGGGAATGCAAGAAAGTATCAGTGTTTTTGCAGTTTTTGTGTTATTTTTTGGGTTCATAAGATAGTTGAGAAAGTAAGGATGAGATGGTACAGACACGCAATGAGGATGGAAGGGGAGAGGATTCCAAGAAGATAATAAATATAAAGTATGTAGGGAAGAGACTGCAAGGGACACTAAGGAAGAGATGGAACAGATATCAGCAAGTGAGAGAAGGAGAGTGGAAGAGAGTGCAGTAGGAATAATGGTGTAAGGACAGATGTAGATGGAGGCATTTTACTAAATGGACCTGGCCACAGGCTGGAAACAGTTCGTGATGATGATGTTTATGATTTTTTGGTCAAAATAAACCAAATATTGCTTCACTAGAAACATATAATTTAACATTCTTCACATGATGACCCAAACATTTCTTGACTATTTGTCTAGGGTGTCCTGAAATTTAATGACAACCTTTATCTTCATTTAAAAAGTTTGTCATTTAATGCCACTCTGTTCATGATAGATATTCACAACTCACTATGTGAATAAAACTAAACTCTTTGTAGTGAAGCAATATTTTATTTATTTTGGCCAAAAAATGTTTTGCCATAAAAACTGCAAAAAATGCTAGCCTCTTCTCGCGTTCTCTACATCACCACCTTAAGTTATCAACCCCTACAAATACCCCAAAATATTTTTTACTTTCAACTAGCTATGGGCCTATTCTGTGTCTAGTAATGTTCTCTCTGCTCTTAACTCATATAAAGTACATTTCATTTAAACTGAGAGGTAGCAAGCTTGCCTTGACGGATTCCACAATGGTCAGCATATAAAATGGGTAATACTATAAGCTTCCAAGACTGCTACTTTACAGGATTGACAGAGCTAGCATTGGTTATGGGTTATTGATGCTTTCTTTGTGTTAATTTCCAGAGAAATGGTAGAACTCGTTAAAATGGTCAAAACCACACAAAATCTGCAACTACAGAAGAAACGTGATGACTTTGGAAGAAAATTGGTGAGTTGTGTTTGGAATGGTTGATTTTTAGATGTAACCGATCTACATATATAATTTTGTATGACGTATGTATCAGTATAGCCCGAACTGGTACCAAGATGTGGTGGGAAAATAAAAGAAAGTTTTACAAGACACAAAAATGATGGTTTGTATTTATATGAATTAATATTTTAATAATCTATATGAATTGATTTTTTAGTTATCTAGGAAATCTGCAATGAACTGATGATAAAATTTAGTGATTTTCTTACATAAGTGTTTAAAATAAATTACTTAAGTAAGACTACAACTTATTACAATTGATATTTATATAACCTTCATTGGTTTTTATTATGCTAAATTGTTATTTTCTCTAGGCAGTTAACACAACTGGGCTACTAACGTCTATATCGTATTTCTATATAGTGTAGTTTGAACCACTCATATACTGCTAGAAAAATCTTTACTCATTAGTTAAAAATATATTAGTTAAAAGAAGTGATCAGCTCAGCCACCAATAATTATGGGCGCTTATGTATTTTACAGTTCAAAATATAAGTGGTAGCTTTCTAAATGCAAATGTGTGGATTGGTACTAGTCAACTTTGAATGATCTCTAACACCACATTTGATTCAATGCTTGCATTGTGGAATAAGGACAATATCTTTGAATGTGTTTGTACTATTGGTTGTTTATTTTGCTATTTAGGAGCAGAAATATTTGAATTTGAGAGCGTATACGCTTTAATATTATCTATTTGTTGCCATTTTGATAATCATGATACAGGAGAGCATATTTTAGTGACCATAATGGATCAATAAGGGCAAGGTGATACAAAATATAATAAAGCATTCATATTTTTATTTTAAAATCTTAAGTGTAAGTTTTTTAGCTTGATGTAGTACAGGTGTATAATGCATGTTGATATTTTTTTTACTATGTATCTAATATTAAGGCAATTTTAATCATCACTATCAGGGTGTCTACTGGGCCACGAAAGTCACGAAAAAGTCACTAACTGAAAGAAAAAAAAATGTCACGAAAAAGTCACGAATTTTTAATATTTTGGTCATAAAGTCACGAAAATAATTTTAGTTTGAAATAACTGACTGACAGACTAACTGAGTAGACACCCTGACTATGTTATAAGGTTATCCATCCCAATTGGCATAGATGCAGATCTCATTTTTGGTAGTCTGGTTAACCAATGACTGGGTTCAAATCTGTCAGTTACCCATATAGTGGTATTTTCTAAAGTCTGTTCAGCGTGGAAATTATTTTCTGAAAGGCTTTTTTCCCTTCCAGGAATCTTATTATATACTAGGATATTGGTAGGAAAAAAGTCCTTTCAGAGAGTAATTCCTACCGTGAATGAAGTATAAATGGTGTCCCAATGTTCCCCCATGCAAATACAGGTAAAGTTCATCCCCATTAAATCAATGTAATTAAATGCATTTAATCAGGATGGGAAATGAGATGTGAAATGAGTGGGTGGGAAAAAATATTATTTGATTATAATAATTATATTGCGATTCTTGCTGATCATTCAGTTTCAGTTTACACATGCTTCTCTATTGTCTCAAGAAATTATCGTTGTTAATGGTTTGGTAAAACCAGAGCGAAAACTTCCTTTTCCTTTAAAATAACACCATTTTGAATCCCATATGAATTTGAATCTGCATTTAAAACATAAAATGTCAACATTTAAGGACTCTTAATGTGTTTTATAATAATCTTTTCTTTTAATGTAATGAAAAGGGTACCTTGACCGATTAAACTATGGCCCTCATATGCTACACAGTAGTTGAATCAAACAAGATAAGCTTTTTACCTTTCAGAGAAAATGGAGGGTACTTAATTATAAATGTGTCATTCTCAAAAAACTGCTTTATAAATATTTCACTTCTTTCCTTATTTTTTCAGGATGAAACTATTGAAAGAATGAAGAATTTTACGGAACATTGTAATGAAGTTTTTAAAATTCTGAAAGGCCGTTGCTTGCTTTGGAATAAATTTCATGCAATGGAAAATGTAGGAATAACTGAATTTAAAGATAACCTTGAAATGTCTGGACGAAAAATGTAAAGTAGTCTTCAATGTGAGTGAAAAGAAATAGCAGACATGCAATAATATTGATTGAAAAGTTTATTTTATAAAGAAAAGTGCACATTGAAAGAAAGAAAATGTTATTAACTTCATCTTGAATAGGTTTATATGTTTATTAAGATAAAAAGTAATATAGTGGAAAATGATAAAATTGTTAACTCAATAAAAATTATATAATAAACTGTGTTTTTACTCTGTAATGATATGAATAGATTTTTATAGTAATTTCATCTATAATGTATAGTTCATCTCCCTAAAAACATTAAAAATGTAAAAGAGTTTTCTGTGCTGGCGGCCAGGGTTCAATCCTCGGTCCCGGCACAGATTTATCTGATCACCAAACCCTT
>CABFOV010003950.1:33748-58723 GCA_902141375.1 Timema poppense | reverse complement strand
CGAGTTTAGTAACTATTCTACTTTTAGATTTGTGAAGCCACTTCTCTGATGACGTCACCAAAGCGTCTTACGCAACGTCTTTTGTTAGTTCCGGTGTTTATCTCGAGTGGCGAGCATGTGCTCTTTGTTCTTTTTTTGTTTATTGTTCTTTCATAAATAAAACTAACACCCGTTATAGTAATGTTACAATTTGGAGCCCAACGAGGGGCGTTATAAATGGTAGCATTTAAGGAAGGTTACAATTGGCGCACAACGTAGGGGCCAGATATGAATATTACAATTGGTGCCTAAACCTGGGGCCAGATATGAGAATGTAACAACTACTTATATAAATTATGTCATAGACAATATATCTTAATAATTTGTAAAATTAGTCACACATGTAGACTTAAAGGTTGTCGAGTTAATATACTAAGGTTAATAAATACTGCAAATTTCATTTATCTATTAACATATTTCTTTTAGGGTCGTGCGGGATCCCGAACTTAAGGAAAAAATTCAGGAAATTGTTTTTTTCCAAACTTGGGCGGGAAAAAATATTCTCTGGTATTTTTTGGGAAAAAATATAAAAAGTTACAATAAAGGACGGTCTCTCAATGTTAAGTTTGTATTTAATTTTCAATAAAAATATAATTTTATTAAATTTAAATTATACTTATCTTCTGTTAAGTAAATACATACCTGAAACTTCAGTCACTTTTACTAACTACCTTACAACACAACTGAGCACCATTAAACAACATGATCACATTACATATAATCGAGGAACATATCTATCCCTGAATAGATTTAAGACACGGAAAACATATTTTTAGTGCAAAATAATGAATAAAGTGGCTTTTAAATATCAAATTATGCATGGAAATTCACCACACCTATTTGCATAGAGACAAATCTTTTACGTAAATGTTATTATTTAGAAATGGTATTTATTTGCTTTTGTATCCTAGATAATAATAGTTGGATAAACTAATATATTTGGATTCCAACAGCATTTTTTGTGATAGCTTTAGTAACTAAAACGTGAGAGGTAACCAGTAACGCCAGTTTAGAACTGTTTTTGTTATTCTTATGAACACGACTGTGTTTCAATTTTATTATTTCATGTTAGTTTGAAAATTTTTATGTTTTACCGTGGAATTATTTATTAAAATTCACAACATGAGTTTTTTTTAACAACATATTTCGTCAGTCTTAAACTCTCTTTTTAAAATTGATTTATATGTGTACCAATAATGCTTGATTAAAAATACACAATTTTAATAGGTGCATCAGGCCTAGGTATTTTGATTTATATTACATCAAAAACCTTACTCAACACTTGTTATATAAAGTTTTATTTAGTTTTTATTTGGAAAACTTACAATTTAAATTTAATATCTACCATTACATTTAACTTTTGAAACTATATCATTTTTATTTTTTGATTGGAATAAATGGAAGGGTTAAGACTAAAATTATAAATTTAATAATAAATATAAATCTAGAGTGGAAAATAATTTTTAAATTTTTCTCATCCCATGCTTGGTGGAAATCGTTGTCTGCTTGAAAATGTCATTCCCACACAGGACTAGTTTTTTTACAATATACTTATAAAGCTTCTCAGACATCCATAGCCTAGCAACTATGTCAGGATATTTTTTTTAAATGCATTGAGCTTAATTTTGTTTTTTTACCTTACCTAAAATTAATATTAAAATTGGTTAGTTTTGATCAATATAATTTTACTCCTTTGTAACTTTCTTCGGCATGTGTGTATGTGTGATACATCCTATATATTATTTCTGTTGTCAACATCCCTTTTTTTCAACTAATACAAAGCCTTGTGCTTTATTACAAATAAACTTATTTAAGATTTGAGAATTATACTAACTTTATTATTTTAAATCTTTTCAGAAATGACAAACCATGTAAACATTTGATAATCTCGATATCTGGCTTTCAAGATGATGATAAATGCAGGGTTGTTTTCATGATTGAAAGCATTGGTGCCAAATATACTGCTTACTTCTCCAGTCAAAACAACATTCTGGTGTGTCGAAAGTAAGTTTGTGCAGTATTTGAATTTTAAATAATAGAGTATCAAATTTAAATTAGTTATAAAAACTAAACTTTTTTGCTCTATAGGTTTTTTATGTAAATTCTTTTAAAATTCTTGTTGCTTAAAATGGGTTTGAATTAACTTAAATTTAAGTTGTTTGATGCCAAAAGCAAAAACATTATGACAAAAATTCTTCTTTATATTTAATCTTTAGCTTCTATTCACAATCTGTTAGAGTAACCAATTCTAACACTACTCTACTTTTTATTTTATAAATGGTTTTGGGTCGAGGGAAATATATTTACTGAAGTGAAGTAACTTTTATTTGTTATTAAAATGTTAATAAGAAAAATATAAAAGTGTAGTTGGTAATAATCTCATTTTCTACCTTCTCAGATGACAAAGAACAATATCTGATACTGATAAAAAAAAATAGTTTTTGATACAGTTAATTTACAGTTTAAGGGTCCAAGTAGTCAATTTAGTGAAAAGATAGATGTAATTTTATTTTTATTTTGTGCAAGTATTATGAAATTTAAAGTGGCTACAAAGAACTTTATATAATGTTTTAATTGCCATTTCTAATACGCCAAGTGGAAGTTTGAAAAAACTAGAGATGGTTAGAATACTATATTTCTTGAAACCGAATCTTAAAATTTCGAATCTTTAAAAATGTACAATTTTGGTTAAAGTGAAAGTATTTCAAATTTAATTTACAAATAAGTTGTTTAAGGTTTGGGGTTGCTGACAAATGATATTTGTTATGTTTATTATGTCATAAACAACAAAGATAACACTTTTTTTCAGTAAATCAGTTAAATCAAAATTCTTTTTTGTGATTTTGTTACTTTCACAACCTCAGAAGTCTATATAATTCTTTAAATTGTTATTTGAATTCAAGGTCTTTATAATTTTATTTGAGATCCTTTTTTTGAGATTGTCATGAATCTCCAATCTCTCAACTACTATAGGATTTGAGCTTCACATCCCTAGTTAAAACACACCTCACTAAAATGTTGGTGTGTCTACTTACTAATATTTTTTCTTAACATTTCATTCTTGTTAAATGACTGGACACACAGAAAGATTTTTAAGGCCCTATTTATAGTTTTTACGATGGATTAACTCAGCGTTCAGTTTTAATGTTAAGGATGCTTTTTCTATCTTTGTATGTGTCTCTTTGTGCCAGACTACTTAAATTTGACTTGGTGTTATTTTTTAAGGCCCCAAGGTAAGAAGTATGACAAGGCCCTCGAATGGAAGACCCCTGTGGTGAACACTCAGTGGCTGAGCGATATATTCCTCGGACACTACAAGGCCATTCAGCAACCAGACTCCCCCAAGTACAAGATATTCAACACCCCCAACCTATTCAAAGTGGAATATGGGTTGATCCCACACCTCATGGGTAAGCTACAAGGTTTCTATTGCAATTTGACATGAGATTATATTAATAATTTCCATGTAAGTTTTGGACAGTCAACCTTACAGTTCAACCAAAAGCATCAGTCTACTCTCCTGACCTGATGAAGCTGTCTATGACAGTGAAAGCTTGTCCTTAAAAATGTGTTTATGTGTTTTTAGTGTTATATCTAAACAATTTCTACCTAGGTAAGTGTGCTGGCTATTCCTCCTAATTTAAACCATGTAAGTTTAATAACATAACGTTTTGCAAATAATTCTACTAATCCACTCTTTCTCCTATCTTTATTGTCACACTCTAATTACCTGCGGCTCTGTAATAAAGTTAATTTTAGCTTTTAAGTGCTTACATAATTTATAACAATAAATTTAAAATTAACTACAGTTGAATACATCTTTATGACTTCAACAACTTGTCATTGTTTGTCTATTACTGTCTTCAAAGTATTGTCATTGTTTGTCTATGAATGTCTCCAAAGTAGTGACATTGTTTGTCTATAACTATCTCAAAGTATTGTTATTGTTTGTCTATGACAGTCTTCAAATTCTTGTCACACTATATCCATGATATTCTCCACATTCTTGTGTTTGTCTATGACAATCTCCAGAAGTGATTGTTTGTCTATGATTGTTGTATCAGTGGCCTGGAAGCAACCTCTCAGCATCACGCAGGAGTTATACAACAAAGCTACGCTGAACCCTCCTGTGAAGAAACGGCGCCTGGAAAAAACGAGTAGCGTGATGGTTGCGCCAGCAGTTATTGAAGTGTCCTTGGCACAGGTGGAGGCCGCACAGAAGGAGGGGAAACCCAGAGTGGTGCTTTCTTATGTCAACGATCAAGACACAATTGTAAAGGTGAGAACATTATACTTTTATAAGATTCCTCTAAGCTGGTATCATGTGCAGTCTGATTACATGTTCCCATAAATAATAAACTAAAAATTATTAGTTATTTGTTGGCTATACACAGCATTTTCATGTGCATTTAAAAAACTATTTTTAACATTAATTATAAATTCTATGACTCAATGTTTTCATCTGAAAGCCTCATTTTGAATGACAAATTATATTGATAAGATCTCTTATTAATTAAAACTTTAGCTTTCTTTCTCCTGGGATTAATCAAACAAAATAATAACTTTTTCATGGAATGTAAACTCGCTAAAGTGTTTGCATGGTCTAAACTGTTACTCTCTCAGTGGACTAGACTGCCGATGGTGGGGATATCTAGGTTCAAATCTTGGTTGGGGGTACTAAGGGCGGTATTTCCAAAATGGTTTTCCACTCTTCCTCCATGCAAATGTGGGTACACTTCATCCAAATATAACCTTCCTGTAAAACCTAAAAATCGTTGCCATAATTAGTACCAAAGCTGATAACCTGAACGGGTTGTACAGGGTGTCTACCGGTCATGAAAGTCATGAAAAGTAATGGAATTAGCTTAGCTTCCTTCACGCTAATATTTTGTGGGCCAAGTTCATTTTTCAACTAAGAATTACATTTTTTATACCAACATTGATCAAAATCGGGTTAAATTTATAACTACTCCCCGAAGATGACATGATTCAGAAAGAATAAAATCTTAGAAATCGGGAATAGATCTTCTCACTTTTAGGAAAGATTACAGAGATTTTTTTGTCACAATGTACAACAAACTAAACATAAAATCACCTTTGCACAAAAATATTTTCAGAGGGGCATAATTTTTGTCACCTACCCATCAATATTTGTCACCTACCCATCAATATCAATAAAAAGTATCACGCTATTGCTACCTTTCTCAATGTCATACTTATGTGAGCAGGCTTTCTCAGTGTTAAATAACATAAAATCATACAACAGGATTCGTCTTTCTAACGTTGAAGCCGCTTTATGAGTTGCACTGTCACACGTTCGACCCAGGATTGGCAAGATTTGTTTGAAACATTAATCTCAAGTATCACATTAACTGGACTAATTTACTATGTCACGTTTTATTTGAAATGTATTATTTTTATTGTACGGTAATAAATACATGTATGGTCACCTGCATCTAGTTAGAATGATAAAAAACATTTTAATTCTTATTTAATTATAATTAAAAGATGTATTATACATAATAAAATACATATATTTATACAAGTGTTCTGTGAAAATATGGTCTTCATCTAAGTGTGCCCTGAAGTGAACAAGGCTGGGAATCCCTGGTCTACTCCATCCCCGTAGCAGGATAGCAGAATATACTAGTGATAATAATATTCTAGTACATTTTCTTGATAAGCAACCTTAATAAAATGCTAAAAATATTAAGCATATTTGATAAAATAATTTTTTTTTATGTTTTTATTGAGGTAATTATTTTTTCAAATGGTAAGAAACCATTTTTATGACTTAATTTATTTTTATTTGAGAAGATTTAAACTAAAACTCAATGGTTTTTAATATTAAATTTCAAAGTATTATTTACTACTAACATAAGTATCTGACGTTGACCGGTGTAACCACCAAATGAATTTTGTAGTTACCTCAGATAACACTTTTAATTTCCTTCAGCCAGAAAAAAAAGTAAATATTAATTTTATTTCTTTGGACCCATTTCTTAATAAAATAAAAAAATTCCAGCCTTCTCTTTCTACTTTAATGTGAGTTCCAAAATAATGAAACCTAGGTCATGGGATTGGGCGGTGACGATCTATTTTCTTTAAGAAGCAACCATTACCTCTTTGTCCAATGGCAGCAATTTAAAGTGTGAACTGTGTTCTTCTTTTCATTGTAAAAGCCATATTGTGTTCGTCTCATTTATATATAATGTAAGAATGTAAAATGTTCTCTGTTACATATTCTGACTTGTGTTTATTTGTTACAGAGAGTAACAAACCTTGGAGGGGTTGTTGTAAATGATGTGGAACAAGCGACACATCTCGTCATGAGCAAAGACACAATCACGATAAAACTAGTGCTTGCAATCTCTCTCGGCATTTTCATTGTATCGGACAGTTGGGTTGCAGATAGCTCTGCACATCAGACCTTCCAAGGTATGTTTTAGACATATGATGTTTTGTAAATTAAGGAATGCCTGAACCTAAGATTCTTCACCCCAAATTTGTCTAACTAACAAGATAATGCTGTCTTCAAATGAACTTTGTACACTTTTTACTTTTGTGGTAGGAAAATCAACTCATTCCTGTTGAAACACTGTAACTAAACTGGAAGATTTTTCTACTGGTATTCTACGGGTAACTGGTATTTATTTGAAACTGATATTTGTAATTCAAAGTTCATGTTTAGCGAAATGAAAGAGTTTACTTGCTAAGGTGTTTTTATTACATACAGATATAACTTAGTTTCAGCTTGTAAAAGGTTTGTCTTATCTACTCATTTGCATTTCTCATAGTTATAATTTTATATTTTTGAAAATTTGCAGTAATTTATTAGCACTTAATGTCAAGTCTGGACAATTTTTAGGTCATAAAAATTCGAGCCCTGATTATTATCAACGGTTTCCAGCTTGTGACTGGGCTAGTTTAGTGAAAAAAAATTCCTTCATCTTCTGTGCTTTCCTTCCATTATCTTCTCTCATTCTCACAATTGATGCTATCAGCTCCTCCCGTCTCTTGAACTCCCTTGCAGTCTTTTTTCTATATACTTAAAGTGCGGCAGAAGAGAGTGTGAGTAATTTTACAGTTTTTAGAGCATTACATTTTTTTGACCAAATTAAATAAAATATTTTTCCAGTAGCATTATAGAGTTTAGTTTTCCACACATGCTAATATCAACAGATCTTGAATATCTGTCAAGGATGTCCTGGAATTTTGTCAACACTTTTTAAATAAAGAGAAAAAGTGTTGACAAAATCCCAGGACACCCTTGATAGATATTCAAGACCTGTTGATATAAGCATGTGCAGAAAACTAACTCTACGTTGCTACTGGAGAAATATTTAATTTATTTTAGCCAAAAAAAATATAATGCTCTAAAAACTGTAAAATTACTTGTGCTCCCTTCTGCCACACCTTAATCTACATCATTCTCTTTTTACACACTTCAGTAGCCACATGGTCTAAGGTGTCACACTCACAATAGACTAGACTGATGATGACAGTTCGATCCTGGTCAGGTGTACTTGAGGTGGTTTTCCTAAATAGTTTACCTTTAACCTTCCACACAAATGTGGGTACACTTCCTCTAAATGTATCCTCCTTCATCCCTAACACGATAGCTTATTAGTACACAAGTGTATAACCTAAACGAGTAGCAAAACGTGTTGCTAAAAAAAATCCTTCTTTGCTCGGGGACAATAATGTAAAGTGAGAACTGTTCTTATTTTCACTATAAAGGCCATATTGTGTGGTTTCATATACTTCTTTCCTGTACATTTCCCCATATATATCAAGACTTTTTGAAAACACGAGTTATCATCGACTACAAAATATTATTTACCTTTCATTTTATGTCTCCAGATGAAAAGGGGTATGTTCTTCAGACCGACAACTTGAAGCTGAGTTATGACATTTCACTTGCTGATACGCTAAATAAACCCAATAGGAATGAGTTTCTTAAGGTAAGATCAGTTTAAAGAATGAAATTAAGTTTGTTTTTAAGTAGTATTAATAGACAAATGCAAAATTATCATTTGTGATTAAATTAATTTTTATGTGACTTTTACTCTTTTCATACGACTAACACGAATTTAGTTTTTTTTNATCATTTGTGATTAAATTAATTTTTATGTGACTTTTACTCTTTTCATACGACTAACACGAATTTAGTTTTTTTTTTTTTCAAATAAACAAATTTTCTTTTGTAATTTGGCAACTACCATGTCATGCAATATGATTTTCAACATGGAAACATTGACAAGTAACACAATGCCAGGGCCTCCGTTCGTAGCAATAGTAACCAATTTTGCGATTTTTTAAGATATAAAAAGGATCGAAGAATATTTGAGTATTTTGACAAATTGTCGGATTTCAAATTTCTTATTTGCAGGGTAACATTAAAAATCACCTTTCCTATTTTTATTCCCTATAATAGGCATATTTAAAGTTCACTTTTGATAGTTCAATTCTTTATTTTTAGACTTTAAAAGTTTTCAAGTAAGGTCCAAACAAAGACTTTAATATATATATATATATATAGTAAAGGGTCTGAATTTATGAACTTTATAATGAATGCATTATAACTAAAAATGTTGATACATATATAATCTATATTATTAAAACAGTGTAGAAACACTGTACAATAATGTAAAGTAGTACTAGTGACTAAGGCCAACCTGAAAGGATATTTAGGTTAGGCATAGATAGGAACAAACACCCCCTCTCTTCATTTCTTCTTAAACTCTTACACTTCCCACTTCATCACACTTTCACAGATACACGTTGTTTTAATTTTCAGAACTATTCCTTCTCGTATAAACTGCGGAAGTGAGAAGTGTTAACGTCCCTATCTAGGCCTAACCTAACTATCCTTTAAGGTTGGCCTCCTTCACTCTCACTTACTTAACATTACTATACAGTGTTTCTACACTGTAAATTTCCGAGCCATTAAGCAACAATAATTTATTTTATTATTTTGTATCACTATAGTATATTTACAATTTTTCTTAACCCTATTTTTTATTGGTCTCAATTAAAAATATATGTATATAATTTAGCCTAATTTTTCATTTAAATTTGATAGAATTTCCTTATAAAATATTAGTTTTGGGTTAGTAAGGAATGATTCAGATTCATTCTGAAATTTAAAATGTTGGATCCTCACGGTTTTACTTGCTGCTGTAATTGCAGGGCAAGACGTTCTATGTGACCCACGGGGTGAAGCCCAGTCGCCGTATCCTCCACAAAGTGATTGAGACAGCAGGAGGCAGTGCAGAGAAAGAGATGCGTTCTTTTGTGAGACTCAAGGAAGCAAACGCTGTAAACTTGTACATTGTCAGTGCAGAGAACGATATGCATCTTCTCAGCCGCTTCTCAAATTCCATANGGGGGGGTGGGGGGGGTGGGGTTTATTACAGAATTTTTTAAAATTAAATAGTGGCAATTTCAAATACGAGTAGTTTCAAATTTGAATAGTTAAGTTATAGCTTGATCCTATTTACTAGTATAATTATTTAAAATAAATGGGATTGGCAATTTTTTTTATAAAGTCAAGTGAAAGAAGATATTCTTTTTGGAATTAAAAACTTTTGTTGGTGGGGCGGCTAATACATCAAAATTATGAATAAATAAGATAACTTTGTTTGTTATTGTGAATAATAATCACTATTAACTAATATTTATAAATTAAAAGCTAAATATAATAAAAAGTTAGACATCATTTTATAAATAACACATTCAAACCCTGACTGGCTTTGGAAAGTGATATTCTTAAATAACAAGTGAACGTTCATTTCTAATGTTGTGAAGAATTTCTTTCTTCACTTGCATTAGAATTCATTTCCGCAATTCCATGGACGATTTTTTGAACTTGTAGGAAAAACAGATAAAATAAGGCTGTTTTAAAATCCATCTGACTGCAATTTTGAAACACTACCAAGTTAGTTTAATATGAAAATGATTAATCTCGAATCAGATGACAAGTTGAAACACAAGGATAAAGAAATAATTTTATCCAAATTTATAAATCCTTGCAGCCTGGGCAGTTTTTGAATTTAAAGCGATGTGCTTGTGGAATTGTTTCAATTTTTGGTAAAGCAGCTCATGTGAGTAAAAATTCTCAAGAACGAATTATGGAGTTTGTCAAGTCAAACTATTTTGCAAATTTATCTAACATTTGAAGTCCATTCTAATAATGGCCACCTCAAGCTTGAAACCTCAGGTCGGCATTATTAAAAAAAAGCAGTTTAATCATTTCCATTGATCTTGTTATGCAAAACTCCATGGTTTGATAATTAGTATTGAAATCTCGCATTGCTATCCCAGGGTGAATATGACTTTCTGTTTCTTGAAAATATGTATTCACTGTTAACCTTTTATTGCAATTGTTATATTTCTCTTTCATTCTGAATCATATGCTGATTTCCCCAAAAATATCTGAATAAATATATTCATTCATTTATTAATTATTATTTTTTAACTTTTAGCCACAAAAATGTGTAAAATATATTATGTGGTTGCATACCAAAAGGTTTGGAAAAACCCCTGGTGTAAAGTACTAATTCTAAAGTGCTAAAACATTATAAACAATCAAAGTGGTGGCTAACTAGATGAAATCTTGTGATAGTTCCTTGAATAAGGATAATTTTATTTGTTTTAGTGAACCAATAAATATAGCCTAAATGTTACCATACATTTTGAGCTATTTCTGTGCATAAATTAATAAGCATAGATCTATTGGGTATTCACATGAAAGAGTAACACTCACCAACATAATTTACCTATATTAAAAGGATAAGCAAACAGTAGAAATACTGTACATTGATGTAATTTATAGCGACTGTGAGTTAAGGTCAGTATTTTTGAAGTTTTTACAACAAAACAGTTTTCCAACAAAAATAAATAAAATGGTGCCAGCCAGGTGACATTATTAAGTGGCCGAGCAGGAGTAGCATAATAATTTGCAAAATTTTATGATTAGGGCAACAGACATTGGTTTTAACCAAGTGATTATATTACTTTGACTTAGTTCCGAAGAAAAATTTCAAGCCTCAACATTTTTTTTTGCACCATGACATACTACCCATTCAAGTTTTATGCTTATATACTAACTATGCTAATGGTTTAAGGATAGTTTAACTTGGAGGAAGTGTACTCACATTTGCATTGATTGTGGGAAGCCATTTAATAAAATAAATTCCTTACACCCAACCGGGATCTAACCACCGTCTCCTCATTATTGGCAGTCTTAGTGTATTTTGGCAATAGCATCATACACAATGCGGCCACTGAAACAGGTCCTTTAACAAAGATATGGCATAGGCACAGTGGAGTTTTAAGAATAAAGGTTTCTGTTGTTATTATTATTATTATTATTATTATTATTAGCACCGCGTCTTACTACCTGTTCGGGTTATACGCACTTACGCTAATGTGTAATGGTAGGGTGATTGTGAGATGAAATGGAGGACTTACAGTTTAACGTGGAATCCGAACCACGCTGGAGGCCTGGCATTCCCCACATTCACAAGATGTCTTGTCAGAGGTGAAGGAAGGGTTTGGTAATCAGATAAATCTGTGCTGGGACTGAGGATTGAACCCCGGCCGCCAGCACGGAAGTCTGACACCTTACCCCTAGATCGCTAGGTCACCAAGATTTCTGTTAAATTCCGCTTTGACAAATTTTCTAGAACTATTGAGATTACCAAACAAGTGGTTTTTTTTTTATTTAAAAATAAAAATAAAGACCTCAACTTGTATTTCCTTCCCCCGCACCTTAAATTCTTGTATCAAGATTCACAAGTTGTTAAAAATATTGCCATTTTGGCTGGATATAAATTTAATAAGTTTAATTTATTGGCAAAAAGCTTTGTAGTTAAGTGGTTGTGAATATTTGTAACAATTTATCTTTTCATTTCAGGTATATTTCATCCAAATGCACTAATTTGGAGCATTGTTACTCAAAAGTTTATATTGGACAATGCCGAAGAAAAAGTGCCTTCATAAACTTATCTTGGTTTTAAAAAAAAGGAAGAAAGAGCATGTTTTTTTTATAATCTCATAGTTTTTACTGTCATCTTCATTTTTTTATTGGTTTTGTTTTATTACTCACTATTGTGTTTGTCCCCCTTTTATATGTTTCTATCCACCTTTCCTGTACCTTCTTCCAAATATAATACAATTGCCTCATAAAGCGAAAAGAGGTTTTCCTTATAGAGTCATATCACTATAAATTAAACAATTCTTGTACTCTTGTTTCATATTAGTCTTTAAAACTATAGTTTAAAAAATGTACCTGAGTGAAGTTATAAAAGCTTCATATTTTGTTACACTTGTAACAGTTTAATACAAATAAATTACTATTGATTTAATAAACTCTTGCCTATTTTCTTTAACTTAAATATTAAAACTTGTTAATTTATTTAATCAATTTTCATGATAACCAACTGTTCATAGCCTTTGGTAAAGTCAGTTTATTAGTAAAACTACACCATTCTTCTCTCACCTGCAATTTTTTCCCCTCAGACTTGATTTCTTTAATTCTTTTGTTTCCCATCCTCAATACAAGATCAAACCATCTCACCCTTTCTAGTATGTTAGCAATAGAAACTGCTTTAACACTAATTTTAAAATCGTGTCTAAATATCACTATTATACGGTCAAGTGAAGGAAAAATTATGTCAAATAGATGTATTCAATTAAACGAATAGAAGGACAAGGGCCTCACAAGAAAACTGTAGGCCTCAAAGTTTACAATTAAAATGCATCAAAACACACAATTATGTAACTTGGAGTACATCAGTACCCCCTCTTTAGCAGAAGAGAGTAAAAATAGCTGGACTATCATAGCTTGGCTAAAGGTAGGTCATGGTCACTTAGATACTGTTGTTGACCGTTTCTTGATTCAGAAAAAAAGGTTTAGGCTTAGATTCTATAGTTGCCTGTTCAAACTTGTGTTTACTCTTGGATGATGGATAAAATGTTGTATTTATATTATGTACATTTGATTAATAATAAAAAAATACTCACCAGTGTGAGTAGGACTGCCTAGAAGGAAAGGAGAGGCTATATAAAGTTTTAGACCAAGGAGGTTCCTGGATTTGGCTATATATTGGTGAACAAGTTTGAAGCTGGAAAGCAATGTAACTATTGGGGAGGGTTTATACAATTAGTACTATGTGTTTAGGTATGAAGTGCTACTGGTTTGTAAGGGTTTTTGTGATGGTTTCAAAGTGGTGACCATTCATTCGTTGTCTTGTGTTCATTTGTCACCCGAGAATGCAAGTGTTCTATCTTCAATATGGTTAAATTTGAGATATTTAGTGTTTATGTTTGTTTAGAAAGCATATGATTCACCTGCGGTGAAATTGAGGCTACTATGTAATTAATTAAGAAGATACAAACTCAAGTTGTCATCTAGTAACATTGGTTCTATACACAAGGTCAAACTTCAATGCTCTTTTACACAAAAGTGAAAAATTGGAGATAGAACACTTGCATTCTTGGGTGACGAATTGTGGTGTGGCCAATGTATTCAGCAATGCAGTGTGCCTTTCTTAGGTTATTCCATTTGTGTGCCTCTGCTTTTGAATGAGCTGGAAGTGTGGTGAATTTTGCAGGTACTGTATCTCAATTTGTTGCAAGGGTAGGAACCTTTAGCATGACGTTTGTGGCAGGGTAGGGCACTTTATTGCTTAACTAATTAGCATAGTTAATATACTTAGCACCACACCTTACTACTGGTTCAGGTTATACGCTAATTAGCATAATTAAATGAGTGGTGGTACAGAAAACAAAAGGTGAGCATGGTTACTTTTTTTTTAAATAAAATATATTCACTCTCACAAAGAACTGCCCCATATGTGATTCCTTTACAATCTGGAACTCAAGTTAATTTCTCTCGTTACTCCACCAAGCAACTGGTTTCCAGTCTGATTATATCAATTTGTTAAGTATGTTAGTATTGATTCAAATTTTAAGCTAAATCCGAATATAGGATTTATTTATATTCAACATTCTGAATTGAATCCGTATCTTAGTTGGATTAAAATTTCAAAGGGTTCTCGCATGCTTAATACTAAGTGAATCCAACTTATGTGCAGGTGATTACAGTTATTATTCAAATTACAAATATATTGACGGTTCCAAAAGAATACAATATTTAGTTTAAAAATATCTTACAATTATTATTATTATTAGCACCGTGTCTTACTACCCGTTCGGGTTATACGCACTTACGGTAATGTGTAATGGTAGGGTGATTGTGANTCGGGTTATACGCACTTACGCTAATGTGTAATGGTAGGGTGATTGTGAGATGAAATGGAGGACCTACAGTTTAACGTGGAATCCGAACCACGGTGGAGGCCTGGCATTCCCCACATTCACAAGATGTCTTGTCAGAGGTGAAGGAAGGGTTTGGTAATCAGATAAATCTGTGCCGGGACCGAGGATTGAACCCCGGTCGCCAGTACAGAAGTCTGACACCTTACTCCTAGACCGCCAGGTCACCATAATATCTTACAAAAGGCATCTCTAATAGACTTATGAGACCTTGACTTGAAATAATAATTTCAAGCAATTGGTAAAAGGAATTATATATAGACTTGTGTAAGGAGAACAAAATCATATTAATATAATTAATTTACTAAAAAGAGTTATATTTGTTGCTTATGATGTAAAAGACGTGACAAATAAAATAAAATGCCAGTGGCACCAAGCCCTAGACAGTTTTTTAAAAAAAATTCAATTCTAAATATTTTCATTTTAACTAAAATTTACATTTTTGAGGATTTGAATTCAGAGTCGAGATTCAAAAGAAAATTTAGTGTAGATATTAACATGGATTAATGCCAGCACAAGACCATTAATTTATTATCGCTTAACATTATAGCTTTAGAATGTTAATAACATAAGAATTGAGTGTGAAGGTGGTTATGTTAATCCAGGAAAGTCTGCATGTTTTCCTAAGAATAGATCCTGGATCCATCAATGAAGCTAAATAAATCCACCTTCTCATAATACAAATTTTAAGATGATGTCATTGCTCAATAAAATGCTTGTCTAAGTACAGCTAATTTAGAATATACAAATATATCACCGGATGGAGATCTTTTGTGTTTCAAACTTTTGATATGTCAAGTTGAGATGATTGTCGAGCTAAATGTTCACTGTTTAATGCTGTAACATGGGTAGGAGGTGAGCTGTGGTGTTGCTTCACTAAGTATGTAACAACTCCAGCTCATCAAACACCTCGGTGTGGTGTTGTTACACAGAGTACACTAGGACAATGTCAGCTCATCAACCAGCTAGGTGTACCGTTGATACACAGAGTACATACGCTATAACACCAGCTCATCAAACAATTCAGTGGTTACCCCCTCCTCAGTGAGCTTCAACGGTTCCACCTCTGAGGGTGAGGTCGCAACACCGAAAGCCGAGATGAAAATGTTGGTGACTGTGACGAGGAAGATTCCCAAAACTGTGAGGTTGTTGATGCGGTCAGCTTTCCAGATGTCCCGCTCTCGTTTGACATTGTAGCGGCTGTTGAGAATCAGACCCACGCCCACAGTCACCTGAACGCACAACACACAATATTTAAATATGAGGTTTACAAAACCCTCAGTCTGATTAATGTTTCAGGAGGAGCTCCTACAAAATATCACCTCGATATAAACTTAAATATTCAGTCTCGTCAGTGTTTACTAATAAACATTCAGGTTCTGTAAATAACCTTTGATTAATTTATTTATTCTTCAAAATAGAGTTGAGTCGAATCTGAATCTCCAATTTACCTTCAAATCCCGAATCTCGAATGCAAATCTCGGCAAAAACATATGAAAGTAAAGAGAAAAAATAAATACAATAGTATAATTTAGAATAAAAAGAGTACTAAATTATAACATTCTTTCTTGTAATCTATTCATTGTAACATTAATACATTCAGCTAAGTATTAAATTACTGTTTGGGCTATGGTTGTAAAGCTCATCATTTATTAAAATGGTTTTGAACCACCGATATTAAAGCTTTACTTCACTTAAAAAACTGAAACTAAAATAATAGTTTTTTAAGGATTTGAGTCTCTAATCCAAAATTTCCTCGGATATCCTTTAAGGATTTGATGATCCCATCCCTACTAAACAATAATTTATATTTATGCCAGTTCTAAATATGTCAGGGAATGGAGGGGTAAGAAATTCAGCTTGTTTTAAGGAGAAACTGAGTCCAAGATATGAAGCAAAATATATTTTTTGCTCTTCAAAAATTAAGATCTTATTTGTGAGTAAATACGATATCAATTAAATTTTCAATCCAAACTGAGACACACAAACAAATTGTCCTAACCTAACGTATTGACTATGAGATGGTGATGTTACGTGTTACTCCTCTGGGGTGTGTTTGCATTAGCTCTTCAACAGCCAAAAGCAGTAGAATTCCGTCGACTCACCAACATCCCAACTGATGGAAACAGACAGGATCAGCATGCATAGCAATAAACAACCACCACACAAATATTTCAGGATTGATACAATTTGTAATTCTTCAAATTGTCACAGACTTTGTCAGATACAAAAAGAGAGCATTTTTTCTATACTTATATGCTAAGCCAGTGTTGTGGGAATATTTATTTTATTTACATGGTGACATGGAGTCTTCTTTATTAAATAATACTTAAGTGAAGTCGCACCCACAAAAAAGGTTGCACACTTCTGTGTTAAGCTATGAATAACACATGGTTATTTTCACTGTTTTCTATTTGATTCTTAAACCAAGATAATTTTTTAGTCTACCAGAGAAGTTTTCATCATTCAACAAATAAGTTATATGACACTTTAGCTCGATAGGTAGTGTGTGTGTCTTTTGAGCTAAGGGTCCTGGATTCAATTCCAAGCATTGCCGAGATAATGTATCAATGAGGATATGTGTGTTTCTCCTTTCAAAGAGATAAATTATGTATGGCCAGAGGGTTGAACGTTGTGTCTCTTAGATTTAAATCAGTTTGTAGATTGTCTGCTAATTGTAATTAGTCGGTTCAGAAAATGAACGTTAAATACCTAAAAAAAAAATATTCTAAGTTGGCACTACTGAAGCGAACTTCCTGAGGAAGATGCCATGTGGCATCAAAATATTGGAGTGTTTTTAGCATCGCGTCTTACTAATCATTTGTGCTTCATTTCCTACAATTCTATCTAATCATAGATTTAAGAAGATACAACACACCTAAATAGCACTTTATTTCATAAGTGATAAAGACATAATTTTTGCCAGTTATGTTCACAAAATTGCATAAAGCACAGATAATACCAATAGTTTAAACTGAGTTTTGCTTTTGTGTGTATTGTAATTTTTTTTTAAATTCCAGTTACTTATCAAAATTTGCTTGTCTTTCTCCTGTTGCATTGAATTTGATATTTTACCAATGTATCAACCCTGATATTTGAAACACTTGTGACAATGGGAATCAGTGCAAAGTTAAGGTGTTAATTTCATTAGTTTATTTTTTCTCAACTAATAGTTTTCAGGCATAACTTAATGAAATAGTGGGTCTAGTAGTATAGAATAAGATGCAAATATGAGGGGAAAGACTATTTCAACAAGTTGATGAACGGCTTTAGAATTGACAATTACTTGCTTTCATGCTGGGTTAGTGTTTTGAAAGCTTAATTCAAAGCTAACATTCGCCTGTACATAGATACCATTTTAATTTTATTGTAAAATGATTTTCCTCAAATATTGATTAGTATTAAAACAAATTCTTGGATATTAGTTTATTCTAAAGTAAATTTTCCCAACCTGGGGTTCGCGAAACCAATCTGGGTTTTAAGGGTTTTTTTATTTGTATTTTCACATGGTAATTTTCAGATGGTTGCCAAACACCTGGAAAAATGAGAAAACAAATGGAATTTTTTGTGTCTGAATAAAGCCAAGAAAACTAAGGGAATTTTACAAAAATATTTGTTAATTTGGGATATTTATCTGAAAGCTTAAAAGAGTACAGTGGGTAGATTCGAAAATTAAACTGAAGAATTAAGCATGCTGATTCAACCATGTTTTATTACGCCTTAGACAAAGTTTGTGAAGCGAAAGATGTATTTCCCCATCAATCTTAAATCATCCTGTTTTAAACATAAGTTACATGACTTCCCACTTAGTCAATTTGATGAAAACTTAAATTTTATTACTTCGTTATTCAAAGCTGCCTCGAAAAATGTGAATTTATTATGGAAAGCCTGGGAATTTGGCAGAAGAAAATAGTATTAGCCCCGCATAAAAAATATTCACTTGATGGGATGAATCAGGTAAATTGTATTTTACATTAAGTAAATACAATAGTTGAAATGTTAAGAGAAGAACCAAGAGAATTTATTGAAATTGGATTAAATTAATAAGCTAATCAGTTGCATGTTACTGCCTGTCTGGGCTATAGGCTTACACTTTTAACTTTGAGGTTGGGATGAGAAAGATAAAATTTGAGGAAATGTACCAAATTTGATGTGGAAAAAAATTTGGGAAATAATATAGAGAAAACTAGCCTCACAACAAGAAGCTGATATTTGAGCCCCGAGATCCCCCCAGTCACCAAAAAACCAGACTAGATGAGCATATCATTTAGTAATTAGTCAACATGTACACCAATGCGGGTTATTATTAATTTCTGCAGGAATGTAATTGTGTATATACCTCCTTGCAAGAATATACCTGTAGAAATATACTCATGCTGATAAGCACTAGGCCAGGGTAGTAGTATGGATGTCTACCGTCACTTTCTAGCACGTAGCGCAGCTGATTGGCATTGGCTGACAACAGAGCCAGGTCCATCATGCCTTGAGCCAGCGTCTTCTTGTGTTGGTACACGTTCAGGTCCACTCCTCGTCTCGGGATATCCTGAAAACTCATGGGAACTTACTGTCAGTATAGCAAGGAAAACTGTTTCACACAAATTGCATAGTGAGGAGGAAAGTATAATTTGGAGTAGATACACAGTAGCTCCATGGCTTCTTTGGTGCTGATTGCCAGCTCACAGCTGACTTCTGAAGTCAACATTTAGGTATATACCTAAATTTGGACTGTCAGAAGTGACAGCTGCTAAACACATGTTTTTACAGATTATCTGGTTCCGCGTAGGGGAACGTAATTTGGTCTAGTAACTTTTTAAAGCTGCCAGTCAGCACCAAAGAAGCCATGGGGCTACTGTAGGCCTACCCACATTTGTGTGGAGGTCGTGGTAGATCATTTAAGAAAAAATCATCCTCGGTACACCCAAATGGGATTCAAACCTCAATACCCTGTTACCGGCAATATGAGTATTTGATATAACCAACGCCGGCTTACCATTCGACCAACGAAACCAGTCAATATTAGTTGTAGATGGCACTATCTGTGTATTTTGGTGAGATAAAATGTACCCTAAAACCAAAGCGTTGTGACATTACCCTAAATTCGGTGATATTTCAAAGATATGAAATTTCCCTGATTTTATTCAATATTCCAGACCATCACAACACCGCTTGTTATTACCAGGGCCGGTGTCTCAGGTATGTTGATTGTTGGCCACTCTCCCCCTCCATTAGAGGGGCCCCGTCTCCTGGGTTGGTCAGGAAGTAGTCCATCATCAATGCCAGCATCTGATGTCGCAGGGTCCAGGTCATCTATCTCTGGCCCTGAGGTGGGCCGGGGGGCGGGTTTATCATCAAGATCGTGTTCTCGCAGTGGTTCCAGTGGTAGAGTCATGTCAGTTTCTATTGCGGCCAGCGGGGCCCTACTCCTACTGTTGACACCTGACAGGAATAAGATTATAAATGTTATTAGTTGAATCTTGATACTATGTGTTGGGACTAACATAAAATTTAAGTTGGTTTTCTTTTAATGTATTAATTAGTTGTTGAGTGAAGAAAGGAACCAAGTTAAAATATGCATTATTTTGTTTTTTAATGCCAATATGTTTTGATGGTGATATGTTGATTAGTGATAAGAACAAAGGTGTCATATAGTAAGTAACAACAGTTGTTATGATGTGTACAAATTGCCTTAGCTCCGTTCACCCCCAATCTTCCCAGTGGTTTTATTACCTGACATTAACCTTTCACATCTGGTGAAAGTCAAAAAATAAAGTGAAATTGTTGTAGGCTAGTGAAAATAAATGTGTATTCAATATATTATCAATATATAAATTCTGCTATTATATGTTACACATATGTACACACATTATAACAAAATATTTATCGGGAGTTGGTGAAATAAAGAACCAGGAAATATTATTCCACCACTATCTTAACCATAGAGCCCCTAGATCTCTAAATCAAATATGACATAATTAAAAAATATGATGAAATCACCAGATTGTTTTATCTTTTCCTGAAAAGTTACATGTAGGCTAACTTAGTTCCTTTCTGCTCACTCATTAAATTATTTTGTGATTGTATTGAATGCTTATACAGTTTAGAAATAATAAAAACAAAACACAGAAATAATTATGACCCAAGTTTATATATAATTTATTTCATTTCTTTTTTTTAACTTTATTAATGTGAAATAAAGGCCAAATTGTACCTACCTTTATTTGAGAGTTTTAAGAAGTACCCTTAATAGATAATTCGGGCAACATCAAAAATAACTTACGCTCTTTTTAACTCAAGGTCAATGCAATTTTCAAGTGCACTTACCTACCAAGTACCTTTGGACTACAATGCATTATGACTTATGAAATCAGTTCAAATGTCAAATGACACATTCTCTCACCTGACAGAACCATTTAAACGGTAGGCCTTCAGAAAATGTGCTTATGTTTATCTAAAAGAACAAAATTTAAATATAAGATACTCGTAGAACTAATAAATTTAAGAAATTAATTAGTTGTTAACTATGTAATGATATAGATAAACAAAAAGTGTTTTTACTATTATCAGCTACAACAATAAAAAAAAAAGTTGAATCTTGAATGGTAGCCAACATCAAAGCTTTAAAATCAAACAGAAGTAGAAAAGGATAAAATAAAAAATATGAGTATGACCAGAGACAAGTATGACTCATGACCACAGATCAAGCTTAACACGAGAAATATGATCACTCCAAGTTCTATTTCACACAACCATATATATAAAAACAGAATTGCCTATACAAAACATACTTTAATTTGTTAAATGATTCACATTGTTAGACTTGATTTAAACATAATACTAATTTAATTATACTCTACTAATAATTTTAAGAAATAAACTAGCTGTAATGCATGCAAATGAAATAGGTAACAAATCTTAAATATTAATTATAACAATCCAAAAAGTCGAATGTATGCTAGCCCATAAGCTTTTTGCTGTAGAAAAGGATTTGTTGGTAGGTAAAGGAGATAACATATTTATGATTTGTATAACCGTTACTTATCATAAAGACTTGTTAAGGTAATCAAAACACCCATATTACTTTGGGCAAGACACCCAGCATGAATGGAAGATTCTAGGATCATGTTTATGGTCTTGACTGGCAAACCCAAGGCCGTAGTCGGCCAATAATTTCAGGGTGGGTTTGGTGGGCACATACACCGATTACCGGAGGTTAGAAGATATTATTAATATTAAACACCTCTAGAAGCTTGTTGAAGTGGTTTTATATGGCAACATAGCCCCCTAAACACTGGAGGTTAGAAAAAATTATTAATAGTAAACACCTCTAGAAAATCATTGAAGTGGTTTTTTTTATGGCAACATAACCCCCTAACCACTGGAGGCTAGGAAAACCTATAAATATTAAACACCTCTAGAATTTATCTTTAGTGTTTTTTATGACAAAAAACACCTTAACTGTTGAAGGCTAGAAAAAAATTCTAGATACTTAACACCTCTAGAAGCTCTCTGAAGGCTAGGAAAAATTATAAATATTAAATACCTCTGGAATATATCTTAAGTGTTTTTATGGCAAAATAACACAATAACTGCCCAAGGCTAGAATTTTTTTTAGATACTTAACACTTCTAGAAGTTCTCTTAATTGCTTTTATTGGTAACACAGCCCCCGAATTTGTACTTGATATTGTTTGAACCATAAATAAAGCCTATATATATGTTGTTAATTACATTTCAGGGGTGTTTGAACCTCCACACCCCGACTACGGCCTTGGGCAAACCCACTGAGAAGAGACCATTGTAAAAGACTTAGATGCAGGTGGGGGAATAACATTAGAATGGACCTGAAAGAGATAGGGTGTAATGAGGTAGAACGAATAGAACTAGCTCAAGATAGGGAGAGGGTGTAATGAAGTGGACTGGATATAACAAGCTTAAGATAGGCTTAGGGTGTAATAACTCAGACTGGATTTAACTAAATTAAATTAGGGTTAAGGTGTAATAAGTTAGACTAGATAGAACTATAGCTCAAGATAGGGATGTGTGGCGTACTTTTATAAATGTTCACCTATATAAAGAAAAGTACATTGCATCAATGTTGCCTATATATATTACTTACAAGAATTAATTAATTTTAAGGCAAAATTGCAAAAACCCAACTTGGGTTCAAATGGCAAAGAAGTTAGATAAATACTTCCATTGAAAGTCTGCAACTAAGTACAAAACTTCTGTATTTACATGATTCATTGTCTTCTTTTTATTTATCCTCTTTGCCCCTATGTTTCAAATTTATTTATCATTCGCTGACCTAAACGTGTCTATCACTTAGCCTACATTCTTATTTAAAATAGTTTGTAGTTTTTTTAATATGTTAAAAGATAATCCATATAAGGTAATTTATTAAAATGGCTTTTAAAAGTATTTACAAAATCATATTTTTAAAATAGCCTAATAGTAGGGCATTGGCGTGCTAAGCCAAAAATCCAGAATTCAGGTAATTTATCAACTAATTTGAATTAGTTGAAATGTGGTCCGTTCCATACGAACAATGCCATAATAATTATTACAATGATTTGCAACCTGTGTTGATACTCATTTTAAAAAAATAATCAAAATTTGAATAAGTGGACTGCAAGAACAAACACATTTGACCTAAACGTCATCTTATTAAAAAAATGTTATTAGATTACTTTGCTGTTTGGTATATAACATGTATTTTTTGAAAAATTTAATAAAATAAAATGTTTCAGCTAGTGAAGTGTAATTTGTAAATACTTTTTACTCTGTAGAATCTTTACCTTTTTAGCATAAAATATGTAATAGCAAATTATATTTATGTTCCTCAAAAAATATTGCCGAGAATGATAATCAAGATATTTCTATTTGATTCTACATATAGTTCAGTAGTTCCCACCAGAGTGCTATCATTAAAGCAGTGCTAAGCTCGGACGCTAAGCAGCACTGTATATGGGAAATCTTGCAAAATAGATATTGCCATTCTCTATCTGGGTCTAATCCATGATCTAAGCTTTGAATCTCGTGAAATACATCAAAATTAGAATTTTAATTAAATGTTCGGATTCTCTTATTAAGTAGTTTACTTATACTAAACATTCCTTTATAATGACTGACTGCGACAAAGAAGAAAGTCTTCACTTGGTACGTAAACCATACCAGTTACATCAATTGAAATTACAATGCTCCTAAAATATTCATGTAAAAGAGATAACTTATTGTATTTAATTTCTAATGAATTACATAATTTGTTTATTAATATTTAAAAGAAATATTTGATAATTTGACAACTAGTACACTTAATATAGCTTTATATAAATTAGCTTGTAAATAATTGCAAATGAAAAATACGCAATAATAAATAGGTTCCTCATGAAAACTATCGATATACAGATGAATAATTATTAAATATACATGTAAGTCTAGTTCTTGTGAATTCATTATTACGCATCGTGTTTGGACTAAAATAATAGAGATAAATTACATTAAAAGATTACAAATGAAATCATGTTTATCTTTGTAATTTTATTAATAGATGCTAGGATAGTGTGGGGTAAGCCTGATCTGTGGAGTCTGTAAGCTACACATCCATATATTTAGGCCTCGACACAGAATACATATCCATATGTACGTAGTCCGTACTACGTGTTTCTGGTCCATAAGAAATTCTACTCGCAATTACAGAATCTGTATCTGTTCCAACCAATGAGATGGTAAGAGACTTCGTCCAATACAAAAATTCTAAAGAAAATCCTCTACAGCAAGGAGTGTGCGTCAAGTAATCAGCTGATCATAACTTAAGAATTAAAGAAACCAAACACAACTTTCTTGAGAAAACTTCCAGTATATAATAAAATGTAGGTTATGTACAACCACAAGAAATATATTTATAACTCAGTTTTAACTCTCAAACTTAAAATAAATAAGTGTTTGCAATAGTCTGAAAATTCAAAACAGATGTACTAGTATTGTGGATGAAAACAAAACAAGCACTTTTAATATTTTTAATAATATGGGGTTGACTCTACAAAAGCAAAGCCAATATTTCTGAAAACTTGGTATTGCTCAGAAAATATTTTCCTAAAAGCAGTTCTTTCCGGGGTGTTTAGATTTTTAGAAAAATGTTTCTAAAATAGCTCCATGTGTAGCTAGTTATCTTTTCATTTTGTATATGTTTCCATAGCGAAGGATCTTCTCACTACCCTTTGTTCTTTTATTTAAATGCACATGCATATATTTACTCGGCTGTGATTGGTAGTCCGTAAAAAGTTAAAGTTGAGAAACTTCTACGGAGTAAGGACTTACGGATAAGGACTCTCTGGCCAGAGCAATATGATATTGTGGCATCGATTTCTTACAGACCACAGACCTACAGATACGTGTCTGTGGTGGGGCCTTTATTCTTAAAGGTCCTTAGAAAAGGAATTTTGTCTACAGAGTCAGTATCCTTAATCACATGACTGCTAACCAATGATAAAATTGGAGACTATGTCCAATTAAATTTTTTGTAAGAAAATTGTCTAGATCTCCCTGCTGAGGACAGGGAGATCTAGGTTCAAATCTCTCTCAGTTTAATTGGGAG
>CABFOV010003950.1:8304-19934 GCA_902141375.1 Timema poppense | reverse complement strand
GGGGGGGGGGGGGGGGGGGGGAGGGACAGGGCTATGTATGTTCTAGACTTAAGTTGGTTCGTAATTCATGTGCTAATACAATCAGCCTGTTCAGAAAGTGCACGTTATATACCTCAAATAAAAAAAGGTATAAATGTAAACTATGGAGATTAGTGGTGCACCTAAATGTAAGGGGAGGGAGGAAGCAAGCCGATTACTTAGCCTCCTACCTCCTACTTCCCCATACCCAAGATCGCTAATGATTTTAATAAATGGTTGAAATATACTAAGTTCAATCATATCATATAGACCACTAAAGATGAGTAGAATGTACAAACTAAATTTTATATCCCTGTGCACGATCAAAAGAGAACCTTGAGATTTCTAAAAGTAAAATAAAGTTCAGAAGTAATAGCTCCATTGCTCCAATACGTTATTTACCCCTTTCCTAACTAAATGTGCGAGATGGCGCCGAGTGTCCTAACATGTTCAAAGATTGCAGTTGTTGCCCAAGGAGGCGGAAGCTTATACCATTTTGCAGATGATTTCAGCTGCTTCCCCAAGCTGCTTGTTGCTTTCGGCCAGTTGCCTCTTGTAGTCTGTCATTTGCTTCTTATGGTTCTTTATCTGTCTCTTGCTATCCAATAGTTGCTTTTCGTAATATTCCATTCGACTGGCGTTATCTGAAAATAGCTTCTGATCCGCCGACGTTCGCTCGGTATTCTCCGACAGCTGCTTCTGATCTACTTTTAGTTTCATCTCGTAATCTGCCAGTTGTTTACGGTTGAGTTCTAATTCGTTACGGTATGCCTTTATTCGTTCTTCGTGTTCTACTAATTGTTTGCCGTTTTCCGTCAGTTGTTTCTTATAGTCTTCCACTTCATTTCTGTAATTCGCTAAACTTTTCTCGTGTATTGTTATTAGTTTTTGTTTTTCCTCGAGTTGCCGAGTACAGTCGTCAAGAGCTTCCTTGGAATTGGCTAGTTTCTTATCGCAATGCGCCATTTGTTCTTCTTTGTTTTCCAACTGTTTCTTGTGGTGGTCGAGTTCCTTCATGCAGTCCATCCATCGCCGGGTGTAGTCTGACATGTTCTCGATGCAGTTCGCTAGTTCCCTGTTAGAGTTCGCCAGCTGTACCTCCAAGTCAATCCTCTGGCCCTCTTGGTCCGCCAGTCGCTTCTCGGAGGTCACAAGTTGCTGCCTGCATTCTGCCAGTTGCCGTCTGCAGTGCACGAGTTGCCGGTGGCCGTCTTCTAGGTTCGGTCTGCAGTCTGCCAGCTCTTTAATCAAGTCTTCAGTTTGTTTCTTGAAATCAGCCATTGTCTTGTTACTATCCACGAGTTGCTGTTCGAGATCTTTTTGGCGTTTTCTGAATGTCTCCAGATCATTTTTATATTTCGTTAGACGAGTATCCTTTTCTACAACAAGTTTAGAGTGTTCATCTTTCTCGTCATTTAAATGTTGAACTTTAGATTTTAATTCGCAGTTTTCTTGAAGGATTAGTTCCTTTTCTTTTATCATTCGATTTTTTTCTTCAACAAGTTGAGTGCATTGGCCTTTTGCCGACAACAGCTGCAATAAAACGATAACAATGAATTACGAATAGCTCTTTAAGGACAACATATTTTCACGTTTTGAAATATATATAGAAGAAGGTATCTGCAGTAAAGATGGATAGAAATTGGGGACAAATAAAAGGCAGCAAACAAAATATGTTGTTTACAATGAAAAAGACAACATAGTTCACAATTTACACTGCTGATACTGGCCAAAGAGATAGTGGCTGTTTCTTGGAGAAAAAAAAAATCATTGTTACCGCTCAATCTCTCGATCTAGGTTTAATTCTAACGGAACTCATCGGTAGGGAGTGTGAAACGCGCAATGCAACTTTCTAAACACAAATGGAAGAAAAGAAAATTGGTAAATAATGATAGGTAGTAATGCTGTTCGTGGCATGCTCCCTCAAGCTTTCCGATAGAATGAAACCTAGGTCAAGGGATTAGGCGATACCAATTAATTTTCTTGAAAAGACAACCCTTATCTCTTTGTCCAGTGAAAGAAGTGTAAAGCGTGAATTAGGTCCTTCTTGTATGATGATTTGACATTGAATATGCCTTTCCCTTCAATATCGTTGTTGGAACTTTTGGTTTGATGATCCCTCAGCGTACGCTGATGTTTCCAAATGGGAAGTTAAGTACTTGATGTCACTTGCAACTAATTATCTGTGCGATACAACGTTCTCAGCTCTTGTGCATATTAATAGATATAGAAACAGAGTTATTGTAGAGCCAAACATGCGATTGAATACTTCGTTGATCCTGACATTCGAAAGCTGATGGCCGAAAAACAATACCAATCACCCAATTAGTGAGTGTTGTATTCATGTTAAATACCTACACAGACTCCCTAAAACAGCCAATTTTAAATAATAATGCAATATCTTTATTATTATTATGAAATGGGTAACGTATAAACACGAGCGTAGATTCTGAATTTTCCCTCGTGTGGCGGGGCAAAGAGGGGGATGGGAGGGCTTAATCTGAAAAAGTTTGGGAACCACTGATGTAAGGGCCCTTTTATGCATGCGATTCGTGTCATCCGGCAACTGAAAAAACAGACGGCTAAAACTCGTCCGGTGTGTAAGGTTATTTTATGCATGCGAAATGTAGTCATCCGTTGAACAAACTAGTAGGGGAGATGAAAACATTTGATCAATGTCGCGAGTGTCTAGCAGTAAAATATGGAACCATGCACGTTGTATGCTTCTTATCGGTTGACCTTAAGAAAAAGACGAACAAGGAGATGGGATGTGCATCCCATTAACAGTGCAAGATACGTAGATAGTGCATTTCGTAGGAAAATTAAGAGACGACAGTGACAAGTTTTTCAATTATTATAGAATATCTATCACATCGTTTGATCAGTTAGTGGTAACATTCCAAGGAACCATTCTAAAAAGACCACATTTAGTGCTGCTTCAACACAACGATACGATGCCACTTGTCGGAACCATTCAGACAACTGGCCAACAAGCAAGATAGAAGGTTGGCTGCACTAACTTCTAGAGTACGGACGACAAACAACTCGCGCGTTTGCATAAAAGGGACCATTAAACGATTATATCCTATGTATATATATATATATATAGAGAGAGAGAGAGAGAGAGAACTGGACGAGTTTTTGCCACGTGCGCTCCCTAGGACACGACGACACGTTCTTTAAATTGCAACGACAACTAACTCGGATGACAGAGACTTGCATAAAGGGATCCAGTTGTTACCATTGCTTTATAAAACGGATTAGTTTTTGCCGTCGGTTGTTGGACGACACGAATCGCATGCATAAAGGGGCCCTAAGGTTTTAAGTATGAATCGGAAAACTCGAAAACAACTTAAATGGAAATTTGTCCACCATGCGCAAGGTCACGCTGTAGCTCATTATAATTCGAGCATGAACCAAGCATTATTATTAGTTTACCTCATTGTGAAGTCGCTGGCATTCTTCCTTGTAGTTTGCAGTAATCATTGATTGTTGACAACGTAGATCACTTTTCTCATTGGCCATTTTAGATACTTTGTCCTTGAGGTCGTTCACCTCACTTACACGTCTGGAAATAAAACGGTTTTCCATAGTAGGTTCTGCATAGATATAGGCAGAAACATTCAGTGCTGTGAGTAGTTCAGTTCATTCTAGAGATGGGTACTAAAGTTTTGTAAATTGTTCAAAGTAATTCAGTTTATTCTAAAGATGGGTAACAAGGTTTTGTAAATTGTTCAAAGTGATTCATTTAATTGACATTAGCAGTTCATTTATCTAGTTAAATATATTGATCGTTTGAGAACTACAGCTTGTAACTCAGTCATTGGTGAACTACAGTTTCAACTCAATAATTCACCAGTCCGTGACCTACTTGTCTACTACACCTGTGCCAGTGATGGGACAACGATGTCTCTTGCTTTGAACTAGTGGATAGGTAGCTTTTCTGACTAAGGGAAACGTCAAACAATTAACGCGCTTTCAACTTTCACAAGTCTGTAGTAACTCGTTAGGGAATCTAGTTGGGTTTTTTTCAGTCAGCATTTCGTTTCTGTGACCGAGATCAGCCTAAGAATCACGATGGTTTACTGTCACGTCAGCTCGTAATTCTTTTCTAATTAGATCACTATCACTAGAAGTTGAACTGATTCGACTGGTTCAATTGGAAGATTCATTCAGGATGAACTACTCGATATATATACATATATATATATATATAGTAATCGCCCTACCTTTTATTGAAGATGTTGGTTTAAAACTAACATAATGTCGAAATAAGCGAGTGAAATAACTGTTAGAGTTATTGTGGTTATGGTGAGTTAGTAAACATTAGGACAAAACCGCCGACAGCTCAAAAAACAACTTGTTCTCGTTGTCTCGGCAACTGGACCGATTTTAAGTATAAATGGTTCTGTTTTAGAGCTACCGAAGCTGACAAAATAATATCTATTCAGAGGAGTCACTCTGCTCGTTTTCGGGGGTTATCGGGTACTTGTGCCGGAGGGCAGCCGTCATGCCCGAGGTACGTGGTTTGAATCTGTGGAGGTGTCAGTCGAGCCATTGGTCAGGTATTCCTTACCAAGCCAGTTCTCACATCAAAGTCCTTATATCTTTTTGTGACATCTTTTTAACATCACATTTTTGTAGTAACTCGTAGTGATATTAATACACCCTATAAACCAAAGCCTTCTATAAATTACGAACCCTCACATCTATTTTGCCGCCATCCCTATTATTCCCCACAAGCTATCCTGACAGATTAGGCCCGCAGGAAAGGGGGTAGTGACTAAATATTAACACAAACTCTTTCATTATAATAATTTAATTTTAAACTAACTTGGCTAATTCTTCCAAAAGATGAATGATCCTTTTCTGATCTTCTTCACAGAGATCAACAATGCGCGGTTTTTTGGAGGCGTCCTTTTTCTCCGACCTGGACTCATTGTCCGTAACACTATATGTATCCTTCCCCAACTTGTTAACCGTCTCCCACATCGCCGCCATCTTGTTCTCTTCGCTGGTCCCGTCCTTCCCAGAGAGGTCCTTGCACGCATCACCGCCGCTCTTGTGACTGTGGTGATTCCTGTCCGGTGTACCTTCAAGATGGGGGGCGAGTCAAGGTCCGTATATGTATTTACAGATTTATTAACAAACAAACTTTGTTGGCCAAAATAAATAAAATATAGCCTGCAGTAGATACGTTTAGTTTAATTTTCTACGCATGTTATTAACAACAGTTGATGATAATCACGTAATTTGACTCGGGTCTCGGGCTTATTCTATTCGTTTAAAAAGTGTTTGGTCAAATGCCATGACGCTCACAGGAAATATTTAAGAGCTGTCGATATAACCATGTGCAGAAAAATAAATTTTAAAAAAAACCATTTTATTCTAATTTGGCTCAAAAAAGTTTTTTTATATAAAGTGCAAAAATACTGACCTTAACCCGAGCTGCCCTCCATCCCGCCTTAAGTAAGTACATTACAATATGTATTCATAAAGGGAAATTAAAGTGGCCTTACAGCTAACGTATCACTTGGGCGCATACAATTATAAACTTTATTCTAATTAGGTCCGTGGGGGGAGTGTTTTGGTAGTTTAACCCCCATTCTTAAATAAATATTATTGATAATATAGTTTTGTATTCCTCCTCAATGGCCAGTCTTGGACTCTTACACATGCTACATTTATTATGTTAAAAAAAACCTTTGGCTTTATCTAAGAAGAATTGAATGTTGAAAAATTCCTTGAAATTCGTTGGAGGACTTCCTCACGAGTCACCCCAGGTACAGCCCAATTTTCATAGGAAGGGCCTTTAAGTAAATACAAACATAATTTTTTTACGGTCAACATTGATAACATTTTACTATATTATTATGTTATAGTTATTGTTAACATCGATCAAAATGGACAGCTGCAGATCACATAACTTTACGTATGAATACATTGAGGTAGATCTAGCTTTCAGATATGATCCTTCCTGTAAAAATTGGACTTTAGACATGCTACAGATGTGTTTCTGTAAATACTTATAAATTAATCTTTATACTTTTGACCTCAAGTTTATTAACAATTTAACAAACTAGGCATACGCGAGTTAAAGTGTAGTGTAAACCTTTATTATCATTGATGGCAGATTTTGGAACATATCAACAATAATGATTTGCAATCAACATTTGCAGGATATAACTTAACTCTATCGGCTTTGAAACATTCTCTTAAAAGTGAAGGCTGTAGATTGTAGAACATAGGTTATTTGTTTTACGAAAGTAACTTTTGCAATAATTGTCATATATTTACTATCAAATAGCCTTCACTATCTGGGTTTAAAAAATTGTCTCTCACCTTGAAATAATATTTTCAATTCATTGGGCAGGCTCTTCATAGATTTTATTGTTCTTTTTTCTTTAGTTGTCCTACTTATATTTTTAATTCTGTTCATGATTTTAACAGATACACTTTTTAGTTTTTAAGGTTGTTTTAGTGATGAATGCCAAAAGATTAATATTATATCTTTTGTATTAAAAATATTATTTCATTGTTTATGTTAATTAATATAGCATAGATGAAGTTCAGTCATAGATAATAATAGGGCCTACTAAATCTACTATTAAATTTATTGGTAATTTGTTGTTGTTGTTGGTTTGATGTACGACCGTTTCTGTGGTTTAATGCGGCGTCCATTCTTTTGAATTATGGAAGTTATTTAGAAGTTGGATAGTGAAAAAGTATATTTTTAAATTTTATTTTAGAATATTAAAAACCATTAAGTTATAATTTTGCGTTCAAATAAATATTATGAAAATACAGCTATAATACAAAAGTTGAAATTATTATTATTAGATAAAAAATAATAATTTCAAACTAAAATTTCGATACTGATACTCAACGGTTATCGATACTTTTTTTTTCTCGATACTACCACGGTATCGATATTTTTCTTCCGACACTTTTAATGAGTACAGTATCGATACTTTTCTTTCAATATCACATCCCATAATATAGGAGGACTTGTTGTGTTGACCACATGACACCTTATATCCGCGAATGTTGGCACTTTCGTCGCTAACGGCGGCGGCAGCTTGGTCGGTATAACTCGCTTGCGGGCTCACACCATGGAGGAGTTTGTTTGTTGTACGCAAAATATATGATCTCTTTGCATCATGGTGGTGTGGAAAACGTGCTAAGATTAAAGACTCGTGCTGCCGCCATATGCAGGGGTTATCATTGTAAGGAATTTAAACTTAACCTCGAACAATTACCTTGCAAGGGAGCAATACTTTTAACCACTGAGGAAGGAGGAATCTTTAAGGATAGTTTAAATATTATATTAATGAAAATTAACAAAGCAATACAGCTTTGCCAGTAATTTTGTGTGAAAAGGAGTTTCTAAAATGCCATTTCGCCGGTTAGGAAGAAACTTTTATAAAATACAAACAGATTATCTTGAGGTAAACATTGATAAAATGTTATTGTATTAATATTGTTACTTTATAGTCATTGATAATATCTACAGTAGCCCCATGGATTCTTTGGGGCTGACTGACAGCTAAAAGCTTTGAAAAGTTACCAGACCAAATTATGTATCCCTACGCTGAACCATATGATCTGCAAAAATATGTGTTTAGCAGCTGTCACTTCTGACTGTCAAAATTTAGGTATATACCTAAATATCGACACTGTCAGTCAGCACTAAAGAAGCCATGGGGCTACTGTATCTAAAGTGACAGCTGCAGATCACGTGACTCATTGTATTAATGTATGAAAGTATATCTATTAAGTTTTCTACCTTCCTAACTGTGAAAACTGTTCTGTAGCTATAAGTGTAAGCTATGTCCGTCACTTTCGCTGTAGACTACCGCACATAATACACTTTCTTGATGTTGGAAGAGTAAGGGAATACAAACTAGGACAAATCAATGGTAGAGATTTGGCACGTGGATTCAAAAGACACGAGCTCGATTCCCCACTATCCTAGATTCAATCATTCCAAAACATAGTACTAGCTTAGCAACCTTTGTTTTTGTTACTAGAAATAAACTGTGTTTTTAAAACGGAATAGTTTATATATATTTTTTGTATCACGTCTTACTACCCATCTGTAATATCTGCGTATTTACAATAATGTTCTTGGGGGAAACGAAGGTATAATTTAGTGTAAATGTACCCTTATCTGCTTTGATTGAGATTGGGGGTTATCGGGGGGGAGGAGGGCTACGCCCCCAGTATACATATCCTGGATTCGAACCCTGACCTCCCCGTGTTCGGGAAAACCTGGCTGTAAAAGCGAGACATTTTAGTCCACTCACAAGTAGTATCAACTACTATAGGCCTACTACCCGCCTTGGAGGCGTAGTTTTGTGTTGAGCTGGACTGCCGAGGACGAGGGTATTAAGGTTCGAATCTCGGTCGGGTGAACTGGGGGAGGCTTTTTCTAAATGGTTTTCCACTCTCCCTCCACGCAAATGCGAGTTCACTTCCTCTAAATTCAACCTTCTCAATTCCTAATTCATTAGTGTAATTATTACTTAAGCGTATAACTCGAACGGGTGGTAAGACGCGGTACTAAAAATTAAATTAAAGGCCTACCCTGATTTTGGTAGGAAGCTCGTTCTGGAAGGCCTTATTTCTTACCAAAATTCTACTGTATAGCAGTACTTTGGCAGGATAGAAGGCCTCTGACCGCCTTTGTGATCTATTGGTCAGAGATCCTGGCTACATATTCAGAGTCCCGGGTTCGATCCCTGAGAAGCTACTTGAATAAAGAAGCAGCGGCTTCGGTTTAGAAAACTGAGATTAAAGCTGGAGGGTTCGTTGTGCTGACCTCATGACACCCTTTATCCGCAAATGTTGGCACTATCTTTGCCAGCATACGGCGGCCGCTCGGTCGGTATAACGCGTTTGTGGATTGACGCCATGGAGTTAGTTTTTTTTTGTCTATCACCGCGTCTCACTTCCTGTTACGATCATACGCATCGGAGTTAGTTAAAAGGCCTTCTAAAACTGCCGATCTTTAAGGTATTTTTTCCTACCAAAATACTGCAATTCAGCAGGATTATGGTACGAAATAAGACCTTCCACAACATGCTTCCTACAGAAATAAGAATATAGGTAGTTGTGTGTCCTCATGACCTGGTTTGAATCCCGGTATATTTTCGTTCACTCGGTCTCCTCTCAGAATTTCCCTTAGACATTTCACAACACTTTTAAAACAATTTCGCCAAGAAAGCAAAAGTGTTGGTCTTAGTTCTAATCCTAAACACTTTCATTTAGCATGAAGAAATGCTTCCGTGAGGGATTGTGACACATTGTAAACAATGTTATTTGATCCATGTGGTATCAAGCCATCGTTGTGTCTTCTAAAAATAAGAATGCAAACAACGAACTAGGAAGAGAGTCTTCATGTTTTAAAACTGTTTATAAACCCTGCTTATATTCTAGACTGAAACAATAGCATTGGTTTAAATCGTGAAAGGAAGGTTACTTTAAAACAGGGGTTCACAATTGAGTTAATTTTTTTCAAGTTCTAACGTTAAAAATAAACATTGTTGGCGGGTTAAATGTCATACACTTTAGCTTTGTTTATTTTTTGTTTAGAAAACCATACATTATTAACTTAAAATAAAAATACAGGAATTTGCAATATATTTTAATATAATTCTAAAACTCAATGCAACATTGGTCTTCTTTCAAATACCACAGTAAATTTTTACTCTTTATTTATTTAATAACATGAAAACTGTTGTGGGCCTCTAGCCTGGAGTTCGCACTTAGGGAACCAATAGTTTAGAACATGTACATATTTTAATTTTATTCTTTCAAGTGATAAAATATGTTTTTATGTTTTACAAACAATGAACATCTATCAAATGTAGGCAGGTACAAACAATGTGAGTGCAGGTAAAGCTTAGTTTTGTTTGGAAGAACAGTTTAGGAAATTTAGACATATTTCTTTGTGATCAACAATGATAATAATAATAATATTTAGCACTGCGTCTTATTACCCGTTCGGGTTATACGCTTTAAGTACTAATTACTCTAATGGATTAGGAATTGGGAAGGTTGAATTGGAGGAAGTGAACCCGCATTTGAGTGGAGGGAGAGTGGAAAATCATTTAAGAAAAACCACCCTCAGTTCACCCGACCGAGATTCGAACCTCGATCTCCCCGTCCACAGCAGTCAAGCAGCTCAACACGACTAGCGCGTTTTGCCAACTACGCCACCGAGGCGGGTCTCAGCCACTATTCACCAAAGAAATAGCAGTGTCTTTTTAGCTACTACCCACCAGATACATAGCGGTGTTAAGCCACTACCCACCAGAGACTTAGCTATGTCTAAGTCACTATTCACCAGATAAATAGATGTCTATGTTACTACCTACCAGAAACATAGCAGTGTCTAATCCAATATTCAACAAGCCTTATAAGTGTCTAAGCGACTATCGTTCCAGGGACATAGCAGGTTATCAGCCAATAATCACCAGAGACATAGAAGTTATATATTTTTATAGACAGGTCTTAAATTTCCAGCTATTTTTTTAACACCGCATATTACTACCTATTCAGGCTATACCCATATGTACTCATTACGCTAATGAGCTAGGGATGAGAATGTAGAGGAAGTGTACCCGCATTCTCGCAAAGAAAGAAAGCGTGGAAAAACAATTTTGAAAAAAGCCTCAGTACATCCGACCGGGATTCAAACACCGATATTCCTGTCATCGGAATCCTAGTCTAATATGAGAGTAACGCCTTAGAATATTCAACCACCGAAACAGGTCATATTATAGTTCAATTCCCCGGTAGTTCCCTGTTTCCTTGACAACAAAAGTTTCCCTGTCTTTTTTTCATGTCTTCCCTGCTACTAGCCACTATACAGTAAGTGGTATTGTAACTTTTGCAACAGTCATATTCTGTTCTTCTCGCCGTGTTCCTATTTATAAACTAACAATAAACTCGGAGGATCGTTGTAAATGAAAGCTTTGCTCGCGGAATTCCGCTGTCTCTGCAAGGTTTGTCACAGACAAACGTTGCATACAACTTTCTTCAGGTGAGAGCACTACGAGTTGAGCCAGGGTGCGGGAACTACCAGAAGGTTCGGTGGGAATGTTGGAGTAAAAGTGTTGGTTTATAAACTGTAGGGGTTTTGAACTCGATCAGCCTCTAACTTCTCTTGACAGACAATCTGGCGGTGCTACTCCATGGGTAGGTAGGTACCAGATGGTTTTTGTGGTTAAACTATTTGCAGACATTCAGCTCTTTCGTAATATTTAAATAGCCATTGATCATATATATTATTTCTGTGGTCAAAATCCCTTTTTATCAACTAATACAAAGCCTACAGCGATGAATAAGATACCAGTGGATAGGATTTTTTTTGACCGACCTCTGACATAGTATACACAGTTTACGTTAAAACACATTGTTTGTTTAAAATTTAAGTTAAAAGAAAAATCTAAATTCAAGATTATTGCATTGTGACATCAAATATTGTATACAAAGAGGTATTTTAAACTGTAAATACGTTCACATTGATAAACTCTTTTTGCTATTTTGTGTATACACTTCGCTGAGTATTTAATTTCAACAACCAAACAAAATACTAAATAATTTGG